>PVJO010001692.1:0-163802 GCA_004026905.1 Hystrix cristata | reverse complement strand
GCGTTAAACTCTTCTGGTTGTGAGAAACACACACCTGTGGAAACAAGCCCCTTGGCTTTACTGCAAAGCAGGCAAACCTTAACCACTGGCCTCATGGCTCCTGGAAGAGAAACATGGTCTTGTTTCAACAAATGTGCTTGGGTTGCTCTGCTCCAAGGTTGGGGAAGCCAGAGCCCATGTTCTCGTTCTTGGCCTTTACCGTCTAGGTGCTTCAACTACTCTGTCAGTTTCCGCTTCTCCTAGAATCTATTTAATTTTCTGTCTGTGCGGCCAACCCGCACTGTTTACTTACTCCACACTAAAAAAAAATTGGACAGACCTCATCTGATTGCTACGGTTAATTAACATACGCCTTGCTTAGCTAGAGTTTTCCTTACGGTCATACCACAGTTGCTGATTATCCTCTATTTTGGTCACTCTGGGGGCTGTGGACACTTGGATCCACTCACCTTTGGCCAGAACCAGTCCAAGCACACAAACATACTCGTTTTTCAGCTGGAGAGAACTCTCACCTCCAAGTGATGATGCCTCGATGGTTTCTTTCACAGAGAGGTGTGATGGCGAGCTGGTCATGTCTGCTCCACTCGGAATATTTCCACAGAGGAAGTGAAAACTAGGAAGGAGGAGGGTTGCTACTCCTTGGTGTTTTCATGGCTATGTTATAAAAGTAGTATTGTGTGTGCTTTAGATCACTCTGGAGGAGAAAAATGAAACAAAGGAGCTGAGACTATATTGAGGCAAAGCTTTTGGCTTACAGGAAATATTTGTCTGATAGAGAGCAATATAGATGGCATTGAAGGTTATGTCATATATTGAGTTTGGCAGGACCAGACTTACATAACTCGTATCAGTTCTACTTATTGGGCATCATTACAACTTGCAAGGCTCTAGACTGTATTTTTATTTAATTTATTTATTTATTTATTTATTTATTTATTTATTTATTTATTTAATTTATTTATTTTTTTTTTTGTGGTGCCGGGGATTGAACTCAGGGCCTTGTGCTTGCAAGGCAAGCACTCTAATCACTGAGCTAAATCCCCAGCCCAAGACTGTATTTTTAAAATAAGTATTTTATTTGTAATCATCTAATCAGTCCAGATCTGTCTTATTTCCAGTTCCTAGAGGCAGAACCTGAGAAGGGACTTGGGCACACATGGTGCCGTGAGTGTGTGCTCTTCAGAAACATCTCCCAGGGGATGAGGAAAGGACACTAGGAAGGCAGTAGCTGAGCAGGAGAGTGATCTCATGTAAGGTAGAGCCTCATTCTGGTTCACAGGAAGTCTAGCGTATGGTCCACCCCGGAGAGTTGTCTCAGTCTGATGTAAAGGTTGTGAGCTTTTGAGCTCTGTCCATCAGCCCTTGGATGTGTGAGGTGAAGGTTGGTATAATCCCCAGTGTCTCTTAGTGAGCCTGCTCCGTCAGCACATGTTAATTCTTCCAAGAGTAAGTATGTGAGCTGTTAGCTTCAGCACCTGCAGTGGTGGGAAATGGGTGTCCCAGCTGGCGGGTGGCAGTCGTGTGGATCACCATAGCATCTAGTACATGACTCTGAGTCTACTATGGGGACCTCGGCTGCAGACAACGGAGACTTTGGCTAGCCTAGAATGGAAGACACTGAATGGAAGACATGGAGAGCTAGCTTGCTCTGAAGAGAGGGAGAAGGTCTAGCCTTGGACCACAGGCAGACGCCAAGACAGTCTCAGAAGACCAAGTTGCAGAGTTCTCTCTGCACAGCAAGGGTCTCTCATCCGTAGTTGAATGGCTTGGACAGCATCATATTATGTACCTCTGGACAGTATTAGAGCCATTTGAAATGAATCCTCATTGTGCCTCTAAGCCAGCCTTCCAGGTAGAATCACTAGATTGGCCAAATCTAGACCTACCTATTCATCGTCCGCATGCCTGGAAGTTGCAAGAGGGTGAAGTGCTTTCTTTCTCTCCCCTTCCTTCCTTGCTCCCTTCCTTCTTTCCTTCCTTCCTTCCTTCTATCTTTCTTTCTTTTCTCCGATGGGAGAAAATCACTGTTCTCACCAATACCTTACATCATAATATCATCATCAGAAATGAGAAAAAGGGCTGAATCCTAAACAGTAAAACCTGAGAGATGGCCAAAATAACCTCCTGAAAAACTCGCACAGTGGGCCTCTCTATCGCATTTATAACTATGGAAACTGAGACAGTGAGAAGTAACTTCATTCAGTGATTCCGAGAGTTCAGTACTTTCATCTGTTTATTCGTAAATATTTGTTAAAGAACTGACAGGCACTCTTCCAGGTGCCGGGGTTTCTATGAAATGGACAAAAGCCCCTGCTGTCACTCAGTGTACACTTCTGTGTGCCTGAGGGTAGGAGACCGAGGCAGAAAAGTGTGGGTCCATAAAGCTTGCAGGGCCTCAGATGTTTACTGGTAGATTGGACGCAGGGTGGAGAGAAAGTCAGAGGTAGCACTGGGAGAAGTATGTGAGGGAGCAGCAGGAAGGAGGGGGAGACTTGCCCTGGGTGACACAGAGTCTACACCCATCTGGCTACACCCTTTCGGCTCAGCTATGCCCAGAGGCCGAGCCAGGGCCGTGCTTATGGGAGATGCCGCAGCTTCACAGTCAGATGGCTTTCTCCTCTATCATCTGCCTTGCTTTGATTTCTCGACAGGGTCCCAGCTCCCTCTGCAGCTTCTGTCTATCACATCTCTCTTGCCATTCTCTAATGGCAACTGGCTGGATGAGATTAGCCAGATATATTTTAAGGCACAGTTTAGACAACACTCAGAACCTCAATGCTGTTTGGAGGCAAAGCGCATTATCTGCAGGCCTCTTGATGATCTACCTGTGGAGTTCTTGGATGAGAGAGAGAGTCCTTATCCAGGCAATCATAGAGACATTCCCTTATGACCACCACGCCTCTTAGGTGACCCTCAGCCTGTGAGCCTTGTAGTCACACTGGTGAGATGCAAGGAGCACAAGCACCCCTTCTGCCTGGCTCTGCTACTCTTCAGGGCCACTGTGTGCCTCCACTTCCCTTGCAGTAAGTTAAGGGTGGAAGAGCCAGTGGGTTTCAAGAGGCCTGATGGACCCGGGTCTCACTGGTGTGTGTTCTGTACCTTCCAGAGAAATCTGCGGAGTGTTCAGCCATCCAGTGTCTCCTGGGGGGAACAGGCGCTGACTTGCTTCTGTCTTCTTTGCGTACCGTTGGGTTTTACTCGGACTGTAAGTTTGTCCCTTCCCAGGCTGCAATTTGGACCTTGTTTCTATTCCAGTAGGTCTGTGATTCACAGGTCCACAGGCCTGAGCACTGGGAACAGACTCCCCCACTAGAGTCCGTGGCAGATGGCTGTGCTTCCTCCAGACTGATCATTAAATGCCAGGAACTCAGTGAGGGGCACTCTCTGCCTAACTCGGAGCTCGGCAAGGCAGACACACAGGCCAGGTTCCGGCCACCTTCTGTTCTGATTTGCCTAATGATCCTTTTGGTGAAAGACAAAAAAGAACAGAAAAATCCAAGAAGGAAGTGATTCGTCTGTTACGGAAGTGGAATAGGCATCTTTGACCTCCCAGGAGGAAGATTTAGTAAAAATAAAACACAAAACAAAATGCTGTGTGGTTGCATTCCCGAAGGATGGCAAATTGGCTCCAATTTGCTCTACCTCGTCTCTTCTCTGGGCCCCAGTGATGACAGGGAACCTGCCAGGCCTGTGGGACAAGCGTACTCATAGCTTCTGCCATTTGTTCTCCTTCCTGGCTGCAGGTGAGCCTGACCTGTCCAGGAGTACCAGAGACTGAATCCTAGTCTGGTGTATTATGCAATGCATGCTACAAAGACTAATATAAGCATTGAATAAATAAGCACAAGGATTGAAAGAACATTATGTACTGTGGCGCTTTACAAATGCTACCCCAGGTCAAGGGGGCACGTCGACAAAACAAAGACACTGTTCTAATAGTTTATAATCAAGAAGACATAGAATATCTATGTCACAGTCATTTACTGGGGGAGGGTATGTCTCCAGCCATCTCAGGAAATACTAACCATTATTATTTCCTGGCACTTAAATGGCTCTTATCCCATTTTCCTCCCTTGGTACCTCAGATAGCCCTTGAAACTAGCTTTTGTTATTGTTCTTTTCATACAGATGGAGGAATGGAGAGTCTTCTAATAATTTCCATCGGGAAGAGCAGGCATCGCTGGCCTTAGAGTAGTCCCCTTTATGACCTTTGCCTCGTCTCCATCTTCTTGGGTCATGTCTCTTTCTCTTCACTTCCCAGTTCTGTTGTCTTCCTTTCCTGCCCTCTTTGCTGAGGAATAAAACCAAATTACTCTCATTTTCAGTGCATTTGTTTTGCCCACCTCTCTGGAGCAGTCCTCAAAAGCACACTTTCTAGCCCAAGAATTTAGCAAGGTACCTGGTTCTTTTGTCCCAGATGAAAGCAATTTTCTTAACAGGAGTTATCATGAAAGCATTAAGATAGCACAGCTCATTGTTTCTGGAATTTTCTTTTGAGTGGTGGCATTTTTCCCTACGCTGATGAAAGTGTGCTCTTCTCACACCACACTCACACCCCACTGTCCTGGGTCTGTGCCATTTTGTGCTCATGACTTTTTGTTTCAATGCTAAATCATAGTGTATTTTAAAAAATGTTCAAAATGGTAATTAATCTGAGCTGTGCCTAAAAAAAGCTAAAGTTTCTTTCCAAGTTTTAAAATAAAGAGATATGCACGGGCAGACCCAATTCTGGGAGTTACAGAAGTTTCACGAGGGTCTCAGGAGGAAGACACAGTCCAGCAGGTAAAGGAGGAGGTGTGAGTGGTGTGTCAGGTGCAGGGACTAGGATGAGAAGGTAGAGAGGCATAAACAAGTGACAGGGTGAGGTGATGGAGAGGGGACAGGTGATGGGAAAGGAAGATGATTCTAGAGGGGCAGGGTAGGAAGAGAAAAGGATAGAGTCACAACCTCTGTTTTGGTGATCTCATTGAACTGACAGGAGACCCCAGAGAAAGGAGAGATGGGAAACTTCTGTAAACTACAGAGTACTCTGTTACTCTAAGGCAGCGATATTGTTAATGCTGGTGTTGTTACTTTTGTGATCTCGCAGCAGCAGCAGCCTGAAGTCAACCTCGGGTCTTGAGTAGGAATGATCTCATTCAGTGGCTGATGTGGTTTACACATCTGGAACATTATTCCTTTTATTAGAAATACAAGGTAGGATTGAAAATGAGAAACTGGACATCTGGTTCTCTCAGGTTCTGCAGACTTTTAACTGCAGCCCTCGGGTAAGTGTCCTGCAGCAGATCGTGTCAGGGTGGATTGTTTTCAAGGTGGGGTTCATGAGCTTCAAAGAGCCATTCATCAATCCTCACGAGCATTCAGAGGACTGGGGCTAGAATTTCTTTTCAGAGGTTGGCACTTTGTGATCAAAGTCATGATAAATTCTAAAACTCAAACTCCAAAGGGATGTGTTTATAGTGGATGAGTAGCTGGATGGGTGGAGTGATCCACCAGATGGCGAGGAGGAAGCGGGTAGAGGTCTTAGCCTGGGCTTAGAGGGGCTCTATCAGTGGGGTTTAAGGATCCCACCCAGTACCTCAGAGCAAATGTGAGTCCAATCTTCTGAAAGAGAAATGACTGAGTGGAAGGATCCTAGTGCATCTTGTTTTGACTCTAAAGACTTCATTTGGTGATTTCTTCACAGTGGGAAGATGATCTTATATGCAGAGGGAGGAGCCCCATGGAAGGCGCTTCTGAATTTTCTTAAGGTGCCAGAAATATGGTAGAATTTGGTGCTCCATAAAGCCCTGTGGTAATCAGAAAACTTCCTATCAGCTACCTCTTTTGCGCTGTTGTTATTTATTTTCATTTAGATTTTTCTTCATGTTTGGTAAATTTCATTTTGAGTGTGTCAGCCTGTCTCAGTTGAGCTAAGGGAAAAAAAAAAAAAAAAGGAGAATGAGTATATTTAACTTGAGCTGAGCAACTCAAGTTTATCCTTTCCCCCTCCCCAACCCCAGGAGATAGGGACTAGACTTGGCTGTGGGAACTCCAGGGAAAGGCGAAAGCTGAGAAAAGTGGGTTGGTTGGGCTGCTGGTATTGCCCCACCCTGTTTACCTGTCAGACCTGTTTCCAAGTATATTGTCTGGAGGATGAAAATTTACATTATCAAACTGAAAGTTCTTGTGTTGTTTTATATGCAAAGTAGTAATTCTTTCTAGGGTGATTGGTTTGGGTGAAAATCCCTGTAACATATTACTTACGGCTAGAATCTGTGGAGAAGAGGCCAAGAAATATCGCTGAAGATCTGGGTTGGATCTTTGTTCCATGGTGTGACCTGGGACACATCAGTGAGCTTCACATTCTCTCTCTGGAAGGAGATTAGTAACGTGAGATGGTCAGGAAAATTTGGAATAATATGCACAAAGTACTTGTTCCTTGGTATGTACATGATAGACTTTGAAGAAATATTAAACTTTATTGTTATTTTTTAATTTAAATTTATTTTAATTTATACATAAAAACACAAAATTATACCTATTTGTGTGGTGTCATGTAGGGTTTTGATACATGTACCTGTTGTGTAATGTTTAAATTCAGGCAAGTATATTTGTCTTTTCAAAGATTTATCATTTTTTATGATGAAAACATTTAAAATCCTTTCTACTAGCTTTTTGAAGTACATAGTACATTACCATTGTATATAGCCCCTTACTGTGCAAGACACTCTGGAATTCCCTGCTCAGTTTAGTGCTCACGATTTGCTTGCCTCCTGCCCTCCTTCCCTGCTACTATCCCCAGTAGCCACCATTCCAATCTCACACTTCTGGGAGATAACTTTTAGATTCCACCTGAATGGAATCATTTAGGATTTAGGTGGAATCATTTAGGTGAGATCACGTGGTATTTGTCTTTCCGGGCCTAAAAGACTGTCATTCATTTTTATGGCTAAATAGTATTTCACTATGTACGTACGAACCTCATTTTCATGACCTATTCTTCAGGTAAGAGCCGCTTAGGTTGTTTCCAGTTCTTGGTTATTGTGAATAAGGCTGCAATAAATATGCAAGTGCAGGTGTGTCCTCAACGTACTGATTCCATTTCCTTTGGATTACACACCAAGGAGTGGCATAGCTGCATCATACTGTAGTTCTATTTTTTAATTTTTTGAGGAAGTTTTGTGCTGTTTTCCATAATGGCTGCACTAACTTGAGCTCCTATTCTGCACCCATGCCAGCACTTCTGTGGGCACCTTTAGTCTTACTGATAGGAGCCATTTCTGCTCTGATAGGAGCAAAACGATACCTCCTTTGGATTTGATTTGCATTTCTCTGATGATCCTACCAAGGCTTTTCTCATATATTTGTTGATCATTTGTATGTCTTCTTTGAGAAATGTCTTTTCATGTATATTACTAAGTTTAAAATTGGATTGTCGATTTTCTTTGCTATTGAGTTATATAATCTAGATACTAACTGTTTGTCAAATGCATGTATTTTCTGTAGGTTGTCTCTTTACTCTGTTAATTGTGTCCATTGCTGTAAAGAAGGATTTTAATTTGGTGTTATCCCATTTATCTATTTTTGCTCTTGTTTTCTGTCCTTTGGGATTTTGTCCAAAAACTCTCTGCCTATTTCCATGTCCTGAGGCATTTCCCCGGTGCCTTTTTTCTTGTGTTTCTCATAGTTTCAGGTCATTTTATACAGATATGGTTACATAATCTAATGTCAGCACATCTTGGAGATAAGGCTAGGGGAACAGCATAGCCTTCTTTTGTTTGGTTACTGGAAGCAGTATGCTATGGGGAGGCACTGGCTTTAGATTTGCCTGCTTCTGTGATCTTGGGGCAAGGTATTCATTTGTTTCCCGTCAGTTTCTTTGGCTGTCAAATGGAAACACACTGTAAGAACTAAATGATAGATCTATTAAGTGACTAAAGGGTGAGAGCTTGCTCTCTAGCTTAATAAATACTGTAGTAGATTCTTTTCATTCTTCTTTTCCACATCTCCCTGCTTTCCCTTACTAAATCCTCTTTTCAAGTACCAAAGCTACACAAAATATTTCATTCTTTAGGGCCTAAATTATAGAATTAGTCCTAAGGAATAGATTTTTTTGGTCTACACTTTTAATTGTTTTTCACATTTGATGCAGATTATTTTATACCATTCTGTACCATGAAGTGTTTATTAAGCCGCTATTATATGCCAAGGATATGGAACTTATGGCAATTAATGTAACACAGTTCCCAAAGAGCCAGAAAATTACATAGTCTAGAAATAATTATCAAACAGATGCAATATGTGCTGCAAAAAGGAAAAAAAGGTAAGAGGTTGTGTATGGGGAAGGCAAAGTGAAAGCAGTTAGGGTCTGAATGATGGAGCGATAGAGAGAATTTAGGAGGGTTCATGGAAAAGAAACTTTGGAATATAATTCTGGAGGCTGTGGAGAGTTTTTCTCGAAGTTGAGATACTGAAGAACGGCTGGAGGAAGAAGAAATGTAATGGGAAAAGGCATCAATGTAGAGTTGGACTGGAAAGTATGCTCTGCAAAGGGAAATTACGAAGAGCAAGGGTAAGGCATTATTAATGAGCTTTTAGTGACACCATAACAAATTTACACTCTGTTTCATTTGCAATGAGAAAACTTTGAGTGATTTTTTCATCCGAGGGCAAGTAATGTCCAATGAAGATACAATAAATTGCTGTGAAAATTTGCTGTCAGAAGTGGTAGGTAGGGTTTATGTTTGGATCCAACAACAGCTAGGTTATGACATTTATCTGAGTTTTTTTTTTTTTTTTTTTTGTGATGCTGGGGATCGAACTCAGGGCCTTGTGCTTGCAAGGCAAGCACTCTAATCACTGAGCTAAATCCCCAGCCCCTTATCTGAGTTTTTGATGGCTGGTGTGGCAAAGAAAAAGGAAGAGAGCATTTCAAGTTCCACATCAATCAGATTACAACAGTAAGGACATGGAAATGGGAAGCCTTCAGAATTATTTAGAAACAAATTAATCCAGGATGCACTGAACATAAGATACAAGAAGGGGAATTTAGAGAGATGAACAAATTTCCCCTTGTGTCCAGTTTCCCTATCAGTAAACTGACAATATGTAGTTCTTTCCTTCCAGGATTGTTGCAGAGTTTAAATGGTTAATATTTGCAAGGCACCTACAGCCAACATGTTTGTTTCTGGCATATATGTTCCTGGCATACAGTAAGTGCTCTGTAAGTATTTGCTAAGTAATTAGACATAAGTACGATTAGGACAAGAGTGGATCCGATCCTGGGTTCTTATTAATTTTTCCTCTGTGTGACTACTTCCTGCTGAGGCATTGACTTACTTTGATAACCATTTGCTTTAGCTGGTATGTAAATAAAATTTTGGTATATGCTAGCAAAAGTTTTCTGTGTTACGATTCAAGGCAGAGCCGTGATCAACACTGACTCTATTCAGCAGATCTGGAGACTGTGAAAATGTCATGCTTGTTCAGGAAGAAAACAGTTTTATATCTTACCTTCAGTTCATGATTATTTCATAACCAGTTGATTTGGTTATTTATGACATCGTACCAGTTTTTGGCTTAAACTCTAACATTTCTGGGATACAAACTTCTTTAATAAAATATAAGTGTTCCATTGGGTAGCAAAGTGCAGTGGAAAAGGAAATACCGGGCTGATATTAAAACTGCTTATGATTTAGAGACAGTCACTTTTCTCTGTCTTAGTTTCCTAAAATGTAAAGTTAGGGAATTCGACTTCTTATGAACTACTGAGTGTTTACCACAACTTCTTAAAAATTAACTATTATGGGATCTCCAATATATGCACAGATTCAATTGTTCTGATGGGCGTCAGTCAGCCCACCCTTGTGGGTCTGCTTATCTCAGCTCACACACATCTTGATGAATCCCCAGAGAGATTCATTTTGGAAACAACCAGTAAGTTGACACTATTATCAAATTGTCTGTAATTCTAAAAAAAATACACTTTTTCAAATAATAACTTCTTTGCATAATAAATACATACATATATACATACATAAATGCATGCAAACATACATACAGACACACATAGGTACATACATACACACACTTACTAGTATTTTACACAGAGTTAGGACTTTAGAGCCAATGAGCAATTGAGTTTCCTTAGTAATGTGAACAGTCACACCTTCAGGTCTCTTTTTTCTAATTTCTGTGCTTTACCCTTTTCTTCAAGTGAGAGATTTGGGGCTCAAAATACAATTGTGACAATTTAGGATACTAGATCTTTTGTTCAATCTTTCCTTTTCCAGACACTGATATTTGCAATTCTTTTTACCTCTCTTCAAACTTGAGATAAACTAAGAGAGAGGAAAAAAAGCTTCCGTTTAAAAAAAAGGTATCTGAAATTTCACAAAGTATGCTGGCATCACAGCATTCCATGAATATTTAATCATCACCATCAAGACAGGAGGTTGGAGGAAAAAATCAGGTTGTGATATTTGGGAACAGCAGGTGTGGGAAGGAGGGTGTTGACACTCTCTGAAAGCGCATATGAAATGTCGTGTGGCAGGTTCCCTCCACAGCTCCCCTGTCACCTGGGGTCCCAAACGTCTTTCAAGCAAACTTTGGGGAGCTGGAACTTGTCCTCAGTGCATCCCTGGGAGAAGGGCTGGCCTTTGAAGGAGCTCTCTCCCTTTTCCAACAGCTTTCCGCATCTCTCCTTAGTGGACCTTTGTACAATACAGCTAACAGCACCTCGTCCCTCTGTTTTTTCTGCTTATGTATAAGAAGTCAGAGAAATACGCAGCTATGAAAATGTGGGATAGACACTGTTGGAACTTGTGTTCATCTAGAAACTCTCGAGTCACAGCATGAGCGGCAGTGTAACAATAAAAGGGTGGAGAGTCACCTATGTACAGTCACTTTCCTTGTATCCTTATCACGCTCTGCACCCTGCCTGCCGCCCCGTGTTGCGGGCGTACTGGTGTCACTGGTGCCTCCATGCGCGGAACTGTGTCATCCTCCAAATTCTTGCCTCTGGGTTTTTGCACAGCTTATTTTGGATCGGAGTTCTCTGAATGACTCTTGCAGTAAATTCTAGAGGTGTGATACTCTGGTTCTTAAATTTTTATGTGTGTAGTATTCCTCAGGCTGGGCTTGTTAACATGGAGATTCCTGGGTCTGTCCCCAGAAATCCTAATGTAGTAAATCAAGAATGAACCCTCAGAATATGCATTCTTAATAGGAGACTCTCAGGCTCCTATTAACAGGTCAGGGGTTGCCTGTACATTAAGTGCTTTCTTCTGGGAGAGGAATGGTTTTTCGGAACCTCATACTAAAGGCTCTACTGGCATAAAGGTCCAGCCTCAGAGTGGAGTCATAAGGCGTCTCCTATGGGGTTGGCTTTGATTCAACTGGTCATAGAGTATTATCAATGTGAGAAACTCCCTCTGCAGCAGGAACAGAAACAGGGGCGTGGCTGGTCGGGAGCTAAATCAAGCAAGAGGAACACCTCCTCCCTTTCCCTTTGAGATTTGGGCTGTCTGTTTACAAGCCTGGTAACATAACAAAGATGAAAATTAGGTAATGTGGCCTTGACCTTAGAGTCTACCATTCCCCTTCATTTTTCAGATGTCCCGGCAAGATAAAACATTCAGTATCTTTGAGTGTGAGTTCAGGTGCTTGGGTTTTAGCTGAGGTTTAGTCTAAATGATGTCACTTGGGGTTGAGATCCTCACTGCCCCAGTACCACTAATGGATACCTGAGCCCTACCTAGCCCCACACCCTTCTGTGGCCTCAGAGTTGCAGCCTTTTCTCTACTTGGTATCAGAAGAATTCTACAGCAGATTCTTCTCTGGGTGACCTACTACAGTTGGAACTCAACTTCTTGAATGATTTCGTTGCTCTCGTTATTTCACCACACCCTGTTATGCTGTAGTATTGACCTGAACACCACTACTTAAGCATGATACTGATGGGCAAGTGATAATAGTTTGATACTTAGAAGTACAGAGTGCCAAACCTTGAAAATTTCTCACTTGGAGTGCATCTAACACTCTAAATTTTGTTGATGAGGAAGCCAAAGGCCAGAGAGAGACACTCGCTGAGAGTATACGTGCCCAAGCACACTCTGAGAGTTAATGAATTAAGTAAATAACTCTGTATCTCCTTACCTGCATATTACTTCCTGTCCTAACCTGTGCCCCTCCCATGCTCGCTGGAATCTCTGTGTCAAAAGCATATTTTATCTGCACTGTAATTTATCACACAATCTATTCACATGTTTAAAGTTTGTCGAGCTTCACCGGCCTCCTTTGATGTCTTCCCTGCCGAGACAGGTGAAATGACTCAGGCCTATTAGGAAAACTTTGCATAGGAGAAAAGAGCCAACGCTAATCATTTCATCACACTGCAGTTTTTAAAGATCAGGGCCACTTCCGGTCTAATATGACCATGTACAATTGAACCTCAAGATCTTACACTGGTCATGGGACTATGTTCTCTGTGTGATGAGTCTAGCAATCTGGGAGTCGGATTTGCTGAGGGATTGGAAATTTGAGCCTGACCCAGGCTACAGACAAACTTAACAAAAGACCCTGTTTCAAGAAAGAGAAAGAGAAGGGAGTTGAGGCTTAGCACTTAGGTCTGTTTGAAGGTTCTGGGTTCAATCCCCAGTACTGAAAATAAAATTTAAAAAAATAAAAAATAAGTAATAAATAAATGAAAATAAGAAAGTAAATTCTTCTTCCACTGTGTGTCCCAAAGATGCAGAAGAGGGGACGTAATACAACAGAGAATTAATGCCGAGGGGAGCACAGAAATCAGCGTGTTCTGCATGTGAACTTGGATAGTGCCGTCTCTAACCCGCATTGGTGTTTTTATCTAACACAGGAGAGCTGTGATGGCCGCCTGAGGTCTGCTCTAAGATCCTGTCCAGATCCGTGGTGTTGAATGTGACATTACTCTGGGATAACCCGAATTTCCTCTGAGCCCTGCCTGCAAGGAGGAGCCTGGGCATTCAGCAGAAATGGCGAGCCACTCCCCAGGCATGAGTCAGACCCCTAATCTACCCAAGATGAGGAAGGGTGACAGAGTGGGAGCTGGTAGCACACGTTCTGCTACTGTGTATTTTCTTTGCATTTATATTTGTCAGGAAGGGTGTTCCCAAACAAGGCTGTAGTTGTACAGAGCCCTCCTCTCCCAATAATGAGTGGCAAAGCCGCATCATTGTTTATTTCTTCCTAGTGCTTCTTCATTCCATTTTAGTCTTGGGGAATAAAGGTCTAAGGGTGGTAGGAGAGCCTGTTACCATATATAATTTCCATGGCCATGCACAAAATGAACATTCAGGCTTCCAGTTCAAAAAGCATTAAGAACTTTCAGCTCATGGCATAGAGCAAATCAAGCATGGACCCTCTCTGTGCAGGCCCTGGGCACCTGCACAGGTTACATGCCCACAGTGCCATTCGGGGTGGGGACAGATCAGGCAGCCGGATGGAGATCTGGGGTGTAGTGTGAGAAGCAGCCTCTCCGGGCCTACTGATACCAAATGATTATCTTAAACCAAAGCCAAAAATGGTTCTTCTTTGCCATCTGCATAGAATGTGAAAAACTGTACAACTATTAATGCAACTTTGTGCCCAGACGGCTCAGGACAACACACCTCGACTCTGTAGGAGTCAAGACTAGAAGCCAAGGAGAAACCAAGGCCAAGATAGAGGTATTTGCTGGAGATCACACTGCCTGTTTGTTGTAGAAAGGGAACTCAGTTGGAGGACTTCTACCTTCCATGAAGATGCGCTTTCTAGCTCTCTGCGAAGCTGAGTAACAATGAAATGATTCTCTTTAATTATGAGTTAAATTGGAACTCATGAATAAGAGTGAGATGCAGAAAGGGAAACAAGATAAATGATCACTGAGCAGAGAAAACAAAACAATTCAGAGAGCCAAAGCAGTTTGTCTGAGTCCTATCTGATACACAACATACAGCAAAGCAGACAAATGTCTGTGCAGCAAAACAAAACTGGAAGAAGTAGATATTTTCAAATAAAATATGCACATTTCCAACCAGGCTTGAGCTCATCTGATAAGGGACAGATTGTCCAGAGTAAATAGAAAGAGGAAGAAAGATGCTTTATGCTGAATTTAGTCCCCTGTCAGAATCCAAGGGGGGCTGACTGTTTCTCTCTTTGCAACCTGTTACCTCTCTGGCTGCAACGTCTCGTAGGGCTGTGAAAGCAAACAGAGTTGTTCAGATATTTGTTTGCTTATTCATTCATCCATCCATCCATCAAGTGTCTTCTGAGTACATACTCTTAGCATTGTTCTATTCTAGATCTTCAAAAAGCATGTTAAAGGCCTCTGCCTTTAAAGAGGGTAGGCAGATAGACACGGAATAAAGTATAGCACCAGTGTCTAAATATGTACTATGGAAGCTCAAGAGAAGAAGACTTTCGTGCTGCCGAAATGTCTCACTTGATAACCTGCTTGCATGTTTCTATTTGCCTCCAAAAGTGCTGTCAGTATCCATTCATCATCTCTGAACTCCTGCTTCCCAGAGAATCCTGGGAGTAAGGGTGCAACTTTGGAGCTGGGGTGTGAGGTCCTTGTAGACAGGACCAAGTACCCTTGATACATAGAAATGCACCGATCCTTCTCTGAATGATCCAGTAGGAGGAGAAGGCTCTGAGCACGAGGTGGGTCTGGTTCGTACCTGGTCATTGTCCACGTCGCTCGTGTTTCCTCCTGTCCATGTGCCGATCTGGGCATCAGGAGAGCAACCCTGCTGCGTCCAGAGAAAGGGAGACCGCGTCATCACCTGAACGTCACTCTGACCCCATCTGGATAATGGCGGGAGGGGAGAGGTCTAATCAGCCAGGGCTTCCTGGCCCAAACAATAACCATCTACATTCTGCTTAACTGATCCCAGGATTAAAGGAGGGAGAAAAGGAGGAAAATTCATGAGAGCTAGCATGGAAGGGAGAAAGGAGACAAGACTAGGTGCCTGCCTGATAAAATTGTTCTGTGACTGTCTACTCCTTGCTGGCCGGGTGTACCATCCACCAGGACATCTGTGCATTTCCTTTGACATGGCAGGAAATAGGAGACAAGAGGTGAATTCCCCCGTAGTCTTGTGTTCTGCAAAAAGATTGCTTCATATTCATCTCAGTGCTTGAAATGTACAGAGCTCTTACTGCCTACGGGATCGCAATTGCTTTCTCAACGGCCAGGAGAGTGGGTGTAATCTGTACTATAATTCCCATTACACAGAAGAAGCAACTGAGTTTCGAGGCAAGCTGAGCTACTTGTCCTTGATGCCAGCCAGCGAGTGGCAGACCCGAGCCCATGCCAGGTGCAGCCTGCGTTGTTCTTTTTACTGATTGTGCTCCTGCTGGAGGTACGGTGTCTCCTGCCCCGGTTTCTGCAGGCCGGAGTGTGCTGGGACCCCAGTGTGAGCGGGGAAGGCACTGGAAGCCTGCCACACGTGCAAGTGATGCCTTCTCAGAGTCTCTCGCTCCTTAAGGTAACCTAGTTCAAGCTGCAGCGTCACTTGGTCCCACACTTAAGCGACTAGCTGGGAATCCAGCACCGCTCTGCTCCCTGCCGCCTCATTTTCCCCAGCGCCGAGCCATCATAAAGACACTTGGAGCTGAGTGGGGACAGGGTTTCTCTCACAATGACTCCTAATTGCCCTGCAGTTTCGTGGTGACCGAGTCCTGTGACCCGGTTCTGAGAAATTCTCTTCACAGTTTTGAGTCTGTATTGAGGGGAGGTGGGTTGTGACTCAGACGGATCAGGCAGCTTGCTCTGCCCATCTCACGGATGACATTTCTAGCTAACTCCACCGGCTGCATTTGTGGGAGTCCTCGACCTCTGTGCCAGGCCCCACCCAGGGCTGTCTCCCTCCTGCAAGGCCTCCCTGAAGTTGATCCCTCCTCTGGAATGTCACAGCCTGTGCTGTGATCCAGTCGACACTGCTCCTCATCCTTTCTAAACTCTGAGGTGTTAGTTGTTTACATGTTGCATTTTCTTGAGCCCTCTGTGCCAGAGACCATGTCTAGTTTTTTTTTTTTTTTTTTCCTGTCCTTGTCTACTCAGAGAATAGCCGAGACAGCTGTTCAGCAAGCTGGGTGTGCAGTGAAAGCGTATATTCCTCTCGTCCTTGGCATCCGGGAGGGTTAGGGTTGGCCAGTTCACTCCCGTGACCTGTCCAGCACGGCCTTAGATGAGTTGCATATTTGTGCCTGATTGTCTGTGGAATCTCCTCAGACATTGCTGTGCCTCAGCACACCTGTGTGCAACATTGTCCTAAGGGGTGAGTGTCAGTTATTCGTCTTTGAAGAGAATGGAACCCAGTCAGGAGTTCCTTGGTGAGCCTTGGTTTCCTCAGCTGCCAAACGAATACAACCTGACTTGGCCAGAGTCTGCTGTGTGGAATAGAGAATTGAAGATGAAAAGTCAAAGTTCAGTTGCAAACACCTACCACTTCGTTTTCTGTCCCATCCTTTCTTCCAGTGATCCACCTACTTATGCTGTTAATACTTGATCTTGCACCAATGTAGGACACACTTATCTGGGTTTCTAAATGTATTCTTAAGTTTCAATTTCATTTTTTTATGACTGTTGCTGTGTCAAGTCTTATCTTGGGTTCATTCTCATGTTCTTCCTTTCAAATTCTATGCGCATCCCCAAAGAAAAAAATAATACCCTCCGTTTACAGACAAACAAAAACAAAAAAACCTAAACAAAACACAAAAACACCAGAAATTCAGAAAGGTAAAATATGACTGATCATAAGCCAAAATGCTGAAAACCTTTAAGTGACCCATCACAGTTCGTTAAATAGGTACTAACTGATTTTTATTCATTCAATACTTCATTTTATTCAATTCAATTTTTTACGTACTATATTCCAGGCATTGTGGGTTATACGTGGGAGAATAAAATGTGGTCATTACCCTCAAAGGGACTCAAAGTCTAGCGAGGAGAACACATACTTACATCGAAAAAAATGTCATGTGACAGGTACTGTAGGAGGAAGACTGAAAAGATGTTGCATGTGTATGTGTGTTTGTTCTTAGAGACACATATGTTCTACATGCCTTCTCCATTTATGACACAGAAGTGATGGTAATGTTTAACAACATCACAGTCCAACAAGTCAAATCGTCACAGAGAGTGTTAATGAGAGGAGCGTAGGCTTTGGGTATGAGTCTTATTCTAGCTTCTTGGAAGCACGCAAACATCATGGAGGCATAAATGGAAAATTGCTCCTGCTCACCCAGGTCAGAATTCAATCAAAGAGGAACTTGGCAGGAAAATCCAGGACTTTTTGAGGGAGAGGACAAGAGAGGTGTGTCATTGCAGACCGAGAAAGTCCCCACCCACAAACCCAATTCCTTGCCTCTTACAGGTTGAGTTCCACCCTGTAAACATTCTCAATCCTTTTATCTGACACTCTTGTTTGTCTGAGAGTGAGTGCTTAGCTGTCCAGCCCACTTGGTAAGGTGAGGCTGTGATTGAGTGCGGTAACAGTGCCAGGCACTCTCCTATTTGGCTTCCTCTGGGCCAACCACACCTCCACTGGCCGCTATTTTTGGTCTAGATTACTTCGCTCTGAAGAGAAAGAAGACCCTTGGGGACCAACAATAACCTACTCAGGTAAGACCAGGTGACTTCCTGCTAACTTTGCAGGAATGGCTTGTCTATGAGCTGATTGCTCCTGTCTGTAGGCTGGGTTTCTGGTTACCTACGTGGAGGATTTGCAAATGATCTTGGCTTGCAGTTTTGCATGACAGTGTGAGATTCCTCCATTCTTCCATGCTGCTCAGGGTTGGTAAGGTTTTAGACCAGTATTTTTCAGTTGATAAAGTTTAGCTGATACCAATCAGTTTCTGTTGATACCAATTTTGATCTTAACTGCCCTATGAGGGTGGTAGGATAGGCACAATTTCCTCCATCCTGTGGCTTGATGAAATGAGGTGTGGTCAGTTAGATGATTTGTTCATATTCGCCCATCAGGTTAAGGATAAGATGTGATTCCCCTTTCTCTTTCCTCTGCTATACCACCCTGTAGGTCATCCCCTAATTTGAAAAGCTGAGAAAAGTGAAAAGTCTCTCTGAACTTTCCAATGGCAAACAAAGGGTGATTGTTTCTTTGCATCCAGGGTCAAAGTGATACGTTTGAATTCTTCTGAGAGAGACTGTATGATCACATGCAGGCTCCACGCATAGGGCTGTTTTTAGACAACAGATGAGAATATATATGGAGAAGGACTCGTAAACTGAAAAGTGATTTGCAAATGTGAGAAAGATGATGACATGGAGCCTGATACATGCTCTGGATCTCTGTGTTGGAAGCTTTTAATTTGGGACTAAATGACATTCTCCTAATGCCAGCAGCAGCCTTGTGAGGAACATATTACAAAGGCCCTGGGGAAATATTTCAGCTTTTCAGTCTTACCATGATATGTGGAAAAGCAAATCTAAACAGGGCTGGGGGCTACCTCAAATCCTTTCAAACTGACTCCTGCAATTTCCTCTCTTATGACAGCAGTCATTATATCTCATTGTTCTAGTTTTAAGAAAATCTCATCTTCAGTGATTATGTGGTTTATTTTTTAAGATGCTAATTTTAGCTATCATTTCCCCTTAATGCTCAAACAGTTACATCATTCTGAGTTATGGAAGGAAATCTGAGGGGGGGCGGAGAGATGGAGACAGAGACAGAGATGGTTGTGACAGAGCCAGTATCCATCCCTGTAGGCCCACCACAATGAAGTGGGTCGCAGTGCTACACAATCCTTGAATCCTTGACTTTTTCCTCTATATTCCTTAGTGTCTTTCTGGTCGAAAGGGTCCTGAAGAAATCACTCAATAAATTACTTTATTCAAGGCAGAAAATTTGTGTTCCAGGAAGAAGGAGTGATATGGACAGTATTACACAACCAGTGATCACTTAGCTGTAAGTTACACAGGGGTCTCTTACTATTTCTTTGACTGTGACATGCAACACAGGAGGCCGGGCTTTCCAAAGTGGCCGCACTGGCTGTGGCATTGTATGGACTGTACTCAGCTGTCCTAGAAGGTTTCTTCTGATTGAAAGGCTTAGGCACATTGCCCTTTGTTTAGCACCTTAGCAAATGTCATCATACCCTGTAGAATAGGAGAATTGGCCAGCTAAGCCTCTTTCCTTCGTTTTGGTTCTTGCAGAGTATTTTTTCCAGCCAAATCTGAGAGATGGCTCATTAGTTGTAGAGCGGGGAGACGGGCAAGAATACAAATCACCTTCATTTTCATCAAACAATCTGGATTTTTGTATCTTTCAGGATCTTTTCAAAGAGGTGTAGTGACACCTCTATTGAGCTGAGTGAGTTCAATAGTTTCAGAATGTGCAAGCTGGTTAATATTTTATTCAATGGTGTAGCATCTAATGTCAGAGTAAGTCCAGCTGTTCACTTAATCCAGGGCTCACAGTCTGGTGGCCACTGGTGAATCCAGTATGCACATATATTTTATTCGTGCTTCAGTAGTAAACAAAATCAAACTAATATTTGATGTATTCAATGTCAAGGAAATTTCTCATAAAGTTCCAGATTTGTCTTTGTTTAAGATCAGGAGATGTGGTCACGATGAGTCCACTTTCCTCTATGAATAGCACATCAGCTGGGTCTGGGCAGCAGCTGCTTTCTGCAGGTGGTGTGTGTCTCTCCAGTCCGTCTTGGTCTCCACTGTATTTTATTTAAACTACTAGGCATTTGAATTTGTCCCGATTGAGCTATTCCAATCTCTTAGATATTGGCGTTCCCTTAAACCATTCTCTTTCAAAGCCCGCCAGACCAGTGTCACCAGGGAGGAGATGAAGTTAATTCTTTGATCCTAACCTTTCACTACACAAGAGGTAGGAAGACAAGTGATAATTTCTAAAGAACAAAGCATTGGCCTTAATACCTACCCAGAATATATTCTCGAACTAGATATCGAGACTCAGTGATTTGAAAGCTAAAGAATTAAGCGATCTAGTACTTTCCCAGCATGATCTCTAGGTCACTGTAAGAGAATACGGTGAAGAATGATGCTTGTAGAGTAATATCCTTTACCTAAGAGATCAATTACAGAAAGGAAGGTACGGTGTATGATAGCACATGGGTAGCAACACAACGCTCTGTGTGCCAAAGAATATAAAATAAATTGCTTAAATCTTGCAAACTAGCCCAATGACCTGCTTTCTACCATGAATTCACTAATACAAAAATAACCCCTGTGTGTATTACGGTGTACAAACTCATACACTTGAGGATTTAGGGATAAAGAGTAGTGACCTTTCCCCAAAGGGACTTTAGATAGAAAATGTTATACAAGTAGCTACAACACAAGGCAAAATGATGAGTGTTGCAAGCAGAAGAAAGCTGATGGTATGGTTGCACTGAGTAAGGAGAGATTTATGGCAAGTTGGCTGGTTTCCTTCAGAGATGGAAGGAAGAAATAGTATTTGAACTGGGCTTTGGACAAACAGAGTTAAGAAGAGTTTCCAGTGAGAATTTAAGCAAACTTGCAATTCTGTACTGTCCAGAATGCCCTTACAGGGTAGGAAGCATTTATTGTTTTGTTACAGGGCAAATGGGATTAAGGTATATTGAGGCTGGAAATCTGGGCCTGTACCAGATGGTGAGTGCTGAATGGCAGATGAAGGTGTTATGGTTTGTGTCCAGATGTCCCCACAAAGCCTCATGTAGTAAGAGATAGCTGGATCTAGAGTGTGTGATTACTAAATTAGTCCACTGATCGGTTTGGCATGGTTCTGCTGGGATCAAGGATGTGATGCTACGATTAAGGGTATTAGGATTAAGGGTGGGAGTACTGCCCAGCCTAAAGGCAGGTAGCCTGGATAAAATATAAAATACAGGAAGAAGCTGGTTGCCCCCTTTGCTTAGCCCCTTGCTTGCATCCCTTGCTTACCTTGCTGCCTTCTGCCTGTCTGCCAGGCCACCCTGCCTCAGACCCAGCTGATTGTAGACTGAAACCTGTACAAATTGTGAGCCAAATAAACCTTTCTTCCCCTAACTTTGGGTGCCGGGTATTTTGTCTCAGCAATGAGAAAAAAGTAACTAAAACAGACAGATTTCGGGTCGAGCACAACTTAGTGAATCTAATGAGCACTGCACCTATTGACCAGACATTGGTCCAGTATCACGGCTATTTAAGTGCATAATTTGGAAGTGGTAAAGCATCTAATCAGGGATATTTTAGCTTTACTTTAAATTTTTAGAGAACTATCAGGACCTCTGTGCCCCACTCCCAGAGGGCAGAATATCCCAGCTCTGTAATCTTCCATAATAAATACTGCTAAAACCACCACCAGTATGTGATTAATCCACTACAGTTCGCAACATTCCTGGTGAGTTTCAGGGAAAGTTCTCATCCTGCAAAGAGCTCCTCTGGTCACCATAGCAATACTTATAAATACCCAAACATGAAGATATTTGGCAAATTACCAAAATTTTCTGACTTTTATGTACATGGTTATAGGTGGGATTGCATTAGACTTGTACTTCGTATATCTCAGAGTCTGTGTTTCACAGAAGGTCGGTAGGATGCACAGTAAAATGAGGTGTTTGGACAATATTCACTCATTTAATCTATTTATGGAACATCTGTTCAATTAAAACATCTGTCAGCTTTTTTTTTTTTTTTTTGGTCATATAACACTAGTTATCGAATATCTGTTTCAGGTTTTGGAAATAAAGCTTCACCTTTTCTACGACCCTACAAGTAGTTCTAATAATAGTAGTAAGCAAAAAGAATATTCCCTGATCCTAAGAAGATACATTTTGGTGAGACAGAAAAAGACAAAATTAATTGGTAAAATATACATGTGATATAAAGAAAAATAGAACAGAGGAAATGGTGAGCAGGAGGTTATGGAGAGCTGAGATTTTTGAAAGGGCACATAGGGAGGAAGAAGGATCTATCTGAGCAAGGGTTTTAGGGATATGACACAACCAGTCATGCAGTAACTGGGGAGACAGTGCTCCAGCTTGCTGGAGCAGCAAGTGCAAAGGCCCTGAGGCAGCAGCATGTGTGCCAGCACCTGTGAGGGACAAAACATGGATTGAACTGAGTGGCTCACCATGGACTTTGGGAGATGAGGTTACAGAGGTGACTGTGGGATGAGGAAGGAGGGACCAGGTTAACACAGGAGCCTGTAAGGCACAGTGAGGACTCGAACTTTCACTCTGAGGGACATGGGAGCCATGTGCAGATTTGGGCAGGAGGGGGACATGGTGCAATACACATTTGAAAAGGATCCTTAGATCCGTGTTTTGAAAACAGATGAAAGTGGAGCAGAGAAAGGGCACGCAGAAGCAAGGAGGTCCCGTGGAGAGTTATTGCTACAATGCTGATGAGGGACGTGGAAGTTTGAACAAGCACTCAGTGACTGAGGGTGGTGAACACTTGGATGCTGGTGGCTGATCGACTAACCGAGAGAGAATGCTGTGGGAAAAGTCAAGGATGATTACGATTTTGCCTGAGCATTTGGTAGAGGGAAAGATGCCTTAACTTAAGTGCACAAGACTATGACAGGGACAAGTTTTTCAGGGAATAATAGGAGCTCACTCTTGGACAGGCAAAGCTTTAGCTGTTGAGTACTGAGTTAATATGTGAATCTGCAATTCAGTGAAGATATCTGAGCTGAAGATGAAAAACTGTCATCAGTATATACATGGTATTTGCAGAGAGGACGTTCAATGTTGATGACCAAAGGAGTCAGTATGGGCAGAGGAACCCAGTCTGTGGTGTAGCAAATAGGGCAAGGTGTGGTGAGCGGGGTCCCACACCAGCAAGAGGGGCATTGTATCACTTAAATCGTTTGGGATCCCCAGCGTATGGTAATAACGGGCAATGTTGACGATTCTTTCTGTAGAGAATGCACTCCCTTATTATCTACACCTTGGCGCAGGCCAGTCTCACTGCTACCTTGGCCCTTTGCCTCCCTCGGGTTCTGCTACAACCAAGAAAGAAGTAGCTGGCTGGTGTAAACACTAGCTAAGTGTGATGTGTCCTGATAGCAAAGTGATGAAGCTGTCCGAGGACCGGGTGGCTGGTTGGGACAGACGCTGTTGAAAGGTGGAGTCAGCTGGTTGGTGCACGAGAACTGAGTGTGTGACTGAACAGCAGAAAAGGTGCTAGGCAGAGTCAATACAAATGTTCCTTTCAAGGAGTTTTGTAAAGCGAAAGAAACTAGGCACTAGTCAGCAGGGCAAGTGAGAGATTTCCTTATTTTTTTAAGGTGGGATAAAAATGCTAGCAATACACTTTCACATGCGTTGTAACTTGACAAATGCACATACATAGGACATTTTATTTAGTCTTTCTACCTACCTACCACTATGAGATAGTTTTGGTAAGGGTTATCATATCTTTTCAGGTAAAGTCGTATGGCAATATAATAAATAGAATACAAACCTGATCTATGAAAGTCAAGTTCACAGGTCTCTTCACTACCTTTCTCTACCCAGGTAATTTCAGAAATCACTTATAGCTTTAGAACTCGCTACAAAATGTTCACTTAGCCAATATTAGGACTTTTTATAAGTCTTGGGGAGCCCACAGTTTCCAGTAATATCTCTTGAAGTGAAGGTACTTTTAGATCCAATGTAAGATGGTTGGCGTCCTGGAAAGGAACTGGCCTGTTGTGTCTACATCAATGAAAACTTGCACTATTTGAAAAAAATTATTCCAGTTGGGTTCGATGCAAAGTGTCAGGCTGAACCATTTGCAGTTTGGAAGACAGGAATGTAATTTCTCATGCCCGTACTCTTGGGCTGATCAGTCTCTTTAGCTGTGAACTCGTGTCTTGCTACTGACATCTATGGGACATCCTCATGTTGTCTTCTTTCTGCCTGTTTGAAGTTCATACACATAGTGATCTTTCTGTCTATGTGGAATTCCGGTCACACATTTCTGTGTCTCCAATCCAGCTTAATTCCCAGCTAGAATATGGATACTCATTATAGTCAGGATGCCTTGCAGCACGTATTATTTTAACTCAACCCTGCATGTCCGAAATAGAAAACTTTGCACATCATCTATCCTTCCCTCGGTGGTGGCTCTCCTTTTTCATCAATGATTGTACCAAAAGTCAACTTCCTGGAGTGAAGCATAACTCTCTTCTATCTGTAGCAGGTTGTCCTTGGCGCTCAGTGTATCTCCAACGGTTTGCCTTCTGGAAGAGCTTTTACATCCGGACAACCCAGTGTGACTCTCCACAGTGCATCTGGGGTACTCTTACTGCTCCCTTTTCAGATTATTACATACAGCTTTATTTCAGCCATCCTGCGATTATCTCTTTGCAGGTTTGAATCTTTTACAATGTACTTCTCAAGGGCAGAAACTGTATTTGCATGATTTCTCCCAGTCTCTGCATCTCTCTTTTCCCTAGCACAGTCCTTAGCCCAACATGTGTTTTAGTTATTGAATGAATAAGGTGCTCTCTTATGCTGTTTAGAATAGCTCTAAGGAAGTTAGGCTACGTCACACACGAAAAAACTAGAGTGCCTAAATTCAAGATATTCTTGTATGCAGAGTTAATTAATCAGGCAAATCAAATATAAAACTTCAGAAACCAACTAGGGTGGCTGGTTTTGCTCTTGAGTTAGGGATACATAAACTTGTATAATTGATGTATCCGTTCTGGACATGACGTCATCATTACCCATATTATCATCCTCAAGGGTATCGGTGTAATCAGTAACATCTGCTGATATCATAAACCTCTGTGCAGTTGTGAGTATATTTAATAAATGAAGAACTCTTCCTGATCAGTAAAACAAAGAAAATGAAAACTAACAACAATACCTAAACATGCCTACCTATTCTAAACTTTCAATTTCACAACCTTAAAAAAGTCGTGCAGATAAAAACCTATACCAGACTAATATGTTCAAATCCTTAATTAAAAATTAAAAATTGTAAAACCCTATTCTGACTTTCAAAAAAATAAAAATTCATGCACTGTACTGAATTTTAAATTTATAGAACATTTCTGGGGTGGTGGGAAGGAGCAATTTGTCTATACATTAAAAAAACCTAAAATCTACATATGCTTGACCCAACATTCCCACTTCTAGAAAGTTATTTTGAGGAAAAGCTTAAGTCTTATAAAAGTTTAACTATAAGGATCTTCAGGGCACAACCATCATATAACCAAGTAAATGATAAGCAGTTAACAATAGAGAATAAGTTAAGTAAATATGGATGATTATATAATGGGAGTCTATACAGCCACTAATATGGTGTTGTAGGAATTTATTTCCAGTTTTATTGGGGTAAAATTGACAAGCGAAAGTAGCATATATTTATGGTGTACCTTGTGGAATGACGGTTACATCAAGCTAATGAACATATCAATTACCTCGCTTAGTTTTATATCAATATGTAAAATCTATAAATGTGTTTTATATGTATACGTATTTGTATATGGGGTGTGGTGTGGTGAGAGCATGTAAGATCTTTTCCCTTAGCAGTTTTCAAGTACAAGGAAGTTATTTATTCAGTTAGTAGTGTAGCAACAACTAGCATGGGGTAAAACAAGGCTTGGGACAGGAGAACTTGAATCGACCCAGAGCTCTACCATTTACTGCTTGTGTGTCCTTGGGATGTTCTTAATCATCTAGGCTTCAGTTTCCTAATCTGCAAAACAAGGGTGATTATAATACCTGAGCCATAAGGAAGAGTTTGAAATGAGTCAACGCAGGTAAAACCAAGAGTTTAGTGAATAGGAAGCACTTAGTTTTGTCAGTATCGATACCCTTTTCCGTGTCGAGTGTAAAAACTGGTTTTGAGACAATATATACAGCAGAACACCATTTTTGAAGTAGAAGCACAATATTCTGAACAGATAAATATAGAAAAATCTTAAAGAGTGTAGGTCAAAATTACTGTATTACTTTCATTTGCTGGCATAGTGAGTTTTGAGGAAGATTTCTTTTCATTTATTGGCTTTTATGTATAGTGTACAAAATAGTAAGATAAATTAAACGGGTCTAAAACATCACTAACATCAGTTCTGGTGAATAACCATTGGCTGGTGCAGTGGATCTTTCCCCATTCTCTCTCTTATCCTGTCAAATCACTAAAACCTCTCAGTAGAGTTGTTCTCAAGGCCACATATGCTGTTGTTGGCAGTGTCCTCTGCTTAGTTCCATGTTTCTCCTACCCTCTTCCCTTGTCTTCCTGTCCTACCCCTACAGGGTACATCTCGGACACGGATGAATCATCCATTCTGCTCAGAACACTCAGTGGTATGTGACACGAAGCAGCTCAGGGGATGGTTTCTGACCTAAGAAAGC
Source organism: Hystrix cristata (assembly GCA_004026905.1). Lineage (NCBI taxonomy): Eukaryota > Metazoa > Chordata > Mammalia > Rodentia > Hystricidae > Hystrix > Hystrix cristata. Next base: position 137,486 of record PVJO010001692.1, on the reverse strand, counting down.
TTGTAGTGCCCTGAAGAGAAAAATCCCGTATCTTTTAGAGTGGATACATTACTTGATATGATTGAAGAGGTCCATCTGTGCATCTGGTGCATTCTGGTGTTTAGAGAAAACTACTTTGAGGGGGCAGGACTGAACTGTCCTGATATCCTGGTTAGTGGCCTTCAAAAACCAAACATGTTTCCATTTCCCATAGATATAGTAATCTCTGACCTAGATGTAGCCCCTCTAAACTCCTTGCATCACTATTGCCTTCATTGAGATTTCTTGTCTGGTTTCCTCTTTATCTACCACCTTCAGGGCACCTGCATTTTATTCTATGTGCCCATAAATTACTTGTATACACATAGATTTACAACTCTGACTTATATTTCCTTGGTTCACCTCCTGGAAAGAATACTTTTAAAGTTGTGCCCCTCTCAGTCAAAAGTATAATGTATGCTCAGTGCAAAGAACACTATACAATTTAGAAAAGTGTAAAAAGAAAAAAAAATGCATAAGTCAGTCATGCAGAAATAATCATTCATAATATTTTAGTACATGTGCTTGCAATGCATAAGTGTGTAATTTTTAATATAATACTTTATAGTATGCATTTTGTTTCACAGCAGTATGTATTTGGTGTCAATTAATATCTATCTACAGGATAATCCTGTGTCTTTTATTGCTTCTCCATCCCAGAAATAAGGCCTCTTTGACATGTCAATGTATCAATTTCTAACATTTTTCTTTGCTTATCTGTAGGTGCTTTGGATTTTGAAAACAAAGCCATAGGCTTTACACTGCTTAGGGCCCTACTTTTTCATTTAGCATTGTTCTGGGAACCTTTTTCAGCATTTAATTTTTTTCCAAAAACGTGATTTTTAAGGGTTACGTTATACTTTATGATAGTCACATTCACAAAGTGTGATTTAGACGGTTTTAAATCAAATTTAGGATTGACGCTTAGATCCTTCCCCTCTGCTAAGCTCTGCACTACGTTCGGGAAGATCTCCTTTGATTCACTATTGAATTGTGGGAGAGTGATCAACGGACAGAGATAAAATCCTTGTGCTTGGTGTGTGGAACACCAACCGGAAGCTTTCCTTACATAAAGGAATTCAGGAAGCTGTTGCTGGGTTATTTCAGAGACACATTATGAGGCCATGACCCACAGTATTGTGGGTGGTGGGGTGATAGGGAAACTTTAATTCTTTATCAGGACTCCCCGGACAAAGCCCCAGCCTAGGGAGGTTGGTTTTCTCTGAAGTGCTGATCTCATTGGTTGCCTGAAGCAGGAAGTTTGATGTCAGACAGGAAGTTCCTACCATGCACTGTTTTTGAATCTGAGTATGGGGTGAGACAGAGGTGAAGGAAGGGGAGCAGGGGTAAAAAGATGTAGACCAGATATGAATACGCACCAATTCCCCATGATGAATGTGTTTACTGTGTATCACCGAATCATATATTAAAAAGGGAGAAAATTGAAAAGCAAGAAACAAAAACAAACAGAAACCCTGCTCACTTGTTCTCATTGATTTCCTGTACTTGCTACTCTGAAAGATATACTTTTCTATAAATGTACTATTAGGGACTAGAAAATTTATTTTATAGTAGGATAAAGGTGATATAAAATATGTCCCAGCTCTTTGGGTCTTGTTTTTATTTCACCTGCTTTTCAAATGACCTGTTAGTTCTCTAACTTGCTTGAGAATGAGAGCCCCACTCAAGTCTGCATGTAGTCCTCAGTGGGTCAGCAGAGTTGGAGGGAAACTTGGGGGCTAAGTAATTCAATATCCTCTTAATACATATGGAAATAACAACAATAGTAACAAAAACAACAAAAATGGCACTCGGTAGTAGCTCATTTCTGAATCCAGAATTCTCTCTCTCTCTTTTTTTTTTTTTTTGAAGACAGGATCTCGCTGTGTAGTTCAGGCTGATTTTGAATTCACTGTGTAGCCCAGGCTGACCTCCAACTCTCAGTGATCCTTCTGCCTCAGCCTCCCAAGCACTGGGTGTGCACTGCCACACCCGGTTTAACCCAGAATTCTTGACTCCTAATACTGCAAGGTTTTCCCCAACATCATCTAATTCCATATACTGTGCTCCTACCAATTGTTCATGTTGTTCTTACAAAGATTTCAGTTCCTTATTACACGACTGGCCTTCCTTTCCCCTAAACTTTTAAAACTATGCTTTGTTTCCTTCCTATATTTTAGGCATTTCTCCAGGTCTTTAGATCCATTCATTGGGTCATGTAGTTCTTACATTGTCCTGTAAGGTGCCTACTGGGTCTATTTTAAATTTGAGAAAACAAAAGCTAAGAGGTTTTAATTGTTACTTGGCCTCGGACAGCTGGTAAGTTGTGGGGTCTGACTCTCTTTCTCTTTCTTTCTCTGTCTCTCTGCACTGGGCCAATCTATTTCCTGATAAAGGTATTGATTGTATGAAATGAGTCAGTTTATGTCCCTCTGCTCCTTTTCCATTATCTTGTGGAAGAGTCAGCTTAATTCATTCTTTTAACATTTGTGTCTTTCAGTTGTAGGCGAATGAGCTTGACACCTCACCCACAAACTTGTATTTAAATGAAAAGTAAAGACATCTTTCAGGTTTCCATGGAGGAAGCCAAGTTGTCTGGCTTAGCCACTCCTACAAAGCAGCTGATGGAAAGACATGAACAGGAAACAAACAAGAATAGAAATTTTCAAAAGTCAAAGAAATAAACATAAAAGATAAAAAACCCTACTTCAGTCTACTATAAATAGTGTTGCCTCTACTATTGCAGGAACACTGAAGTCAAAAGACAAATTAAAGACTTCTTGATCTGCCAGGCATTTCCTTTGGGCCTCTTGGAGAAAAGCGGGCTGTGGTGTAACTTCCTACCCGTTGTCACAATGCAGGGGGAAAGAAGGGAGTGACTTCCCTCTAGTTTGTTTCATACCAGAGTTTTTGAGCCCAGGTCTAGGTCAGGTCAGTGTGGAATCATTCCCTAGGTCCTTCTTCCTTCACTACCCTCTCTTCCAGGCCCCAGTTTTAAACAAAGCCCGCTCTAACTCTTTTTTCTCTTACTATATATCACTTGCTAGAAATGATTACTTTGCTGTGAAAACTGTAACTTCTGCCAAGTGACTTTGTCCATCCGGCCCGTCTATAACGAAAAGAGGATCTGTTCAGCGGAAGTGCTTCGTACTCATTTGTATAAGACAAACATTCTGTCTCTCTTTCCCCGCACATCGTTTGCATAACAGGTTTGTCATTTCCTAGCCTGCAAAGCAGTTTCATAGGCTCTGCGAGAAAAGTTTTGTCCAAGAGATTATTTCCATTTCTCCAAACGTCTTCTGATTTAAGTTCCTGGATGTCGCCTTTACCTATCAGCAGGCAGACAAACTTTGTTGCCTTTTAGCCCAACTATCTGTGCACAGAAAACAGTTGCAAGTATTAGTTTTAGTCTTCTTCCGGCTTAAATTTTTGGAGATTTTTGAAGGTCAAAATTTGATATATATTCAGTATGAAACAGAATCTCCCCCCATTAATGGTAGAGAAAGGGAAGTCATGAAAATGTAGGTGCTTAAAAGATCAACACTTTAAAATTTCAAATATTTTTACTAGAGCTAATACATTTTTTCACTTAATACTATTTGTAACATTTTCTTTGTAAAGGCTCTAAACTGTAAGTATGAGGAAAAAAATCTCTTATCCCACCACCCAGAAAAAAAAAAATGTTCAAATTTTGATGGATTATCTTGTAAATTTTTTACTCATACGTAATATTTTATTTTTACCAAACCTAAGCTTATGCTATGTGTTATTTCCTGTCTCATTGCTTGATTTAAAATATACTACAAATATCTTTCTATTCCATTTGTATAATGTTATTGTAATAGCTACGTAATATCCTCCATAAACCATATTTAGATAGTTTTCAGTTTTCTACTCTTATGGGATGATTACAAACAAGACATTTTTGCTGCTTTTCAAAGGGTATTAGCATAAGAAATGCACTTGGATTTTTCCACTGAAAGATGATAAATTGAAAATATAGCTGCAGATATCATTTATTTGAAGTAATCCCCCTTTCATATGTCAAATTATCAAACAGTTTGTGAGCTGTTCTCTTCTCCTCTCCTGTGATCTCCTCTGGTCTCCTCTCCTCTCTCCTCTTTGCTCCTTCCTTTTTTTTTTTTTTTGCTATGCTGTGAATCAAACCCATAGCCTCATGCATACCAGGCGAGCCCCGTACCACAGAGCTACACCTCAGCCCAGTCCATCTTTTCTTTATCATGACATCAATGTCTACATTTAAGTGACATTATTAGGGAATCAAGGCAGCAATCTTAGAGAGGCCTAACTTGGGTGGGATGTTGAACTAGCATATGAAAAATCCCTCCCAATCTGAAGGTCTTATAGTCAGTCACTCCTAACAGTAGAGTTGGTTTCTGCCACTGTTTGTAGAATTTTCTAATACTTTTATCTACTGGTGAGGATTTGATGGGAGAATTCCAGAGATTCAAAGTCAAATGTTAGTGACACTTGGAGATTGACATTGCTACAGGTGGGATGTAGGAGGAGATGTGATAAATAATATTAGGCAGGAATAGTACTGAGTATTGTCCATTCCCCCAGGCCATTAAAAAAGTGAAGATAAAGCTTCCTTCATAAGTAACAGGGATTATAGTTTGGAAATAAGTGAAGCATTTCTTTGATCTCTCTAAACACCATGCGGTGTCACTGATGAAGTTCTTAGATGCAGTGAAACTGCCATGCAGTAGTGCTGTGGACTACCCCCTATTGGCCAAAAGAGAGGCCCTAAGGACCCGTCAGCCTTACGCAATCACTTCTGTGCATCTGTTCACAAACAGGGTGGATTGCGCAGCACAGACTTCTTTGCAGGTTCTGCAGGGATGCGCTACAGGCAGGAGTCCACAGAGGATGCTTGAGCACAGGTGTTAGGGGCAGCGTTCGATTCTGGCTGTGTGACCTTCAGTTTCCGTCTGGTCCCCTAGTGCAGGAGGAATAGTTGCCTTGTGGGGTGAGTCGGCAGATCCCTGGTCTGAACATCCCTGATCTGAATCCCTCTCCTCCCCATCCCACTCCCCCAACCTGCCGATACTTTCAGACTCATCAAGATGAGAATCAGCCTCCCTCCCCGAGGCACCAGGCTGCCTCACTTTACCTTTGGCATTCCTCGGGGTTCAACATCAGCCCCTGCTCAGATTATCATTTTATTGCCTCTTGGCTGAAAATTCTAGCAGCTCTTCAGAAGATGCAAGATCAAAGCTCCGTTCTACTTACAAAGTGCTTTCACAGCATTTGTCATTTGAGTCTTACAAAAATTACATGAAAAGGGTAAGCATCAATGTGCACATTTTTATAAAGGAGCTGAGAGATTATTATTACAACCCGCAAGCACACTTAGTATAGGGAGACAGCATTACTGACCAGGGGACCTAATGAGGGTTTCAACTGATCTGTTGGTGATCCCTATTGCTACTTCCCTGTTGGTCACTTTGCGATTGAAGTTACACAGAAACAGAAAGGGTGTTCAAAACCAAACATCCTGCCCCCTTAGTAATCCCTTGCCGAGGTACACATTCATAGATTTGTACATCCATAGAAGGACATGTGACTATCTTAGGAAGGCATTTAATTTTCTTTTAGAACATCTATTGTGTATTGTGTGCTATTTTTGCTCATTGCTTTAATAGTAGTTTTAACAGGTCATAAAAATGCATATTTTGTTAATTTTTAGTATTCTGACATTATCTATGCACATGCGTACATACATAATAAACAGAAGGAAATGAGAATTACAAGAAGGTTGATGCAAGCATCATCGGTGGCTGGAGATCATGGAGAATAAAGTGGAAAGTACCTACTGTTTTCAGTTATGAGGACTTTGCTGAGAAAGAAACACTTGGGGCCTTGAAGCAGATTGCTGTGGCAGTGAACTGGGATGGTATACAGAGGCAAGGGCCAACAGTTCTTTGGGGGGAAGCATGTTCACGAGAAGCAAGAGGTCCAGTACCAATTCTTCTTCTAAGATCAAATGGAGTAAGTGTGCTGTCTCCTCTGGGCTCTTTCTCAGTTGAATTTCACTGGTACCCTCTATTGTTCCTCCTGTGACCGTGTTAGGGATCCATCACCATCCAAGGAATAACCTCTTTAGAAAAGAAGAAGGTCACCTCCTAGGCCACGCGTCAATATTACTGGTCTGATCTTGGAAGTGGAAGAGGGAGCATTTGAAAAGCACCTGTTAAAGCGAAGGAAGCCTGTCTTCATCATTTCACTTAAGTATTTCTGCATGTATCTGCTACGTGTCAAGTACCCCTAGCAGGATGAGCAATGGTGTGAGTGGGACTGGGTGACACCTTAGGACAGATTCATGGAGGAAGGAGTCATCCTGGAGAACAGGTTTCTCTTGCTGCAGAGGTCAGCTGAGCCTTGCTAGGAATTTGAGGCAGTCAGAACAGGAAAAATTTGCTTTGTGGCCAGAGCTAAGTCACTTCTCTGATCCTGCTGGAGATTCTGGTTTCTTATTTGTAAAGTGGTATTGACTTAGATGTTACCTAAAAGGTCTTGGGTTCTATCATGTGAAACCAAATGAAAACTCACTTTGAAAAAAAAATAATGCAATAATGCTGTCAGCACGTCATTAGTACGGTATTTCTTGACCTGAGTGACCAATACATGAGCGCGTTTAGCTCATGATAATTCATTGATCTGCACAGTTATGATTATTTAAGAGTATGCCATGCTTCAGTAAAGTGTTTGTTAATTTAAAAATTCATTAAAATTATAAAAGCTGTAATTATTATTTTGTAGGGCTGGGAGTACAGAATTGTGAGTATTTGGATTAATGCTTTTCCTGACATCCATTAAGTCTATATATGAGAAGTCACAATTGTCTTAACAGGAAACGCAGGTTCTGCAGCAGCTTCCTTCTATAAAGCTTTGAGCCCTGAAGATCTGGTTGTGGAATGTGTGTTCCTGCTCCCTCCTAGTCCCAGGATTAGTAGAAATCCTTGGCAGGCAATGATCCACACTTTCATCTGAGAATTCTTGATAACCAGGCTGAAACCTTGTTCTAATGTCAAAGCACTGTCATCTTCTAGATCCAGAATCAGCAGAATGGGAACTGGGTATCTTATCACCTTTGAAAAGAGAGGAAAAAGGCTGTTGTAGGTCTGAACTGTTGGTCTTGGCTGATTCTTTTTATCTCTCTGTTCTTTACTGCATATGGAGAAAATCTGAGTCATTACAGGCACTCTAAAGTACATCATCAGGACAGGCGTCTTTATTCTGGTTAGTTCCTTGCATATTGTTTTTATATGTTTGTATCTGTCTCTCTTGTGTGTGGTTATGAGGAAGGTGTTTGGGATTTAGCCTTAATTATTCTCCTCCCCATAATGTCATGCTTTTCAAATGGCCGATCCATTTGCAAGCAGTGAGTACACTTTGAATAATGCCTGTAATGTCTCTCAAGTCCATGCCTGCCTAGAAGATGGCTTCTTTCTATTTTATCAGACATATCTTCTGCCAAATAGCCTCCAACTCAAAAAAAAAAAAAAATCTTTGTACATGTTTATGTTGTTAACTACCTCTAGAATTTACCTTTTCCGGGTATGAAGGGTGTTCTCTGAAAGCCCTGGCTATGTAAGTAAATAGATAATTTAAGAAACAAACATAAAAACAAGGAACAATGTGCTGCCTTGGAAAGAGAAGTGAGAAATAGATGATACGATGTGGCACTGTACAGAAATGGAACTCACCTCTCTATGACCTCTGTAAGTCTCTAATGAAACGCTTAATCCTGGGAAATTCTTGAGGTGAGTGCAATCTTGACAGTGCAGAGCCCTCACGCCACCTTTGGGCTGACTGAGGGAACTCCCACCATGCACCAGAGGAGGTCATAGCAGGAGGCCAACCATGCCATCATTCCATGGTTGCCATGAAGGAATATGGAGGAAGTGTTCATGGGATTTCAGATGTGTGTCTCATCAGAAAGGAGCATTTTTCAACAGGTATAACGAGTTGTTCAAAGGGCAGGGATGGAAGTGGGCATCTGATACCATGATTACACAAACCACATCATCTGCATCCATAGGACACACCTTCTTCTCATACCTCATGCCTTTGCCTGGAATGTCCTCCATCCATCTTCCAATATGCAGTCAGCTCTGAAGTCCCTTTCTATACCTGTGTCCACACTCTCTGCTGACCACTGTTACTTCCATCTTCTGCTTCCTCTGTGCTCCTGTACATTCTCCTATCATAGCTCTAGCTTAGAAGACTGCGATTATTAGCTTACAGTCTGCCATGTCCACCAGATGACAAGCTTCTGTAGATGAAAGGCCGTGGCAGAAGCTTCTGTGTGTGTCTGTGTGACTAAGTGTGTAGATGTTTCCATGTCTACCTCGACACAGAACTTCAACGCTCAGCCCATCAGGCCGTGGACACTTACCGAGCACTCACGGTGACCTTCAGACCTCTGATACTGCAGAGAGACAAGTAGGGCACTCATCTCTCCATTGCGAATACTTGTACTCAGGGGCCGTCTGTACTAAGGATAACTTAGTCCAACAGTTTTCAAAGTTGATCACCTTTGTTCCCTCATGTGAAAGCACCAGAAGTTCAGTAGCAGATAAGTGGATCTGCTCTGACCTAAATGGATTTGGTGCCTGGAAACCCCACCTACCCACCCTCAGGTACCTTCTGAAGTAGTTTGTAGAAGCACAGTTCACAAACCATCAAGTCTGGACACTCATTTTGTAGATGAAAAGCTATTGTACAGAGCAGGCAGAAGGGCAGCAACTTGCCAGGGACGCCCTGAGTGAGAGATAGACCGGGGACCACGTTGCTTGCACTTAGCCTGGGTTTGCCCTCTTTGCATCTCCTGCTAAGTCAAAGCCCCAGTGGCGGAGCAGAGGGTCCCTCCTGGCCAGGAGATCTGGGAGGGAAGACACCCTCCCTCAGCAGCTTTCCCCCAGGACACAGAGCAGCACTGCCAGCATGATATCACTAATGTACAAAATGTGAAATTGTGAAGAATTGTTTGCCAATTTTCTTATCTCAGCTGGCACAGAAGCAGGCTTGCTGGAGAGTTTCGAGGTGTGAGAGTATTGTTGCTTATCCACCGCACATCCCTCGGCTGTTCTCACGCAGACTCGGGGAAGGCTGTGCTCATAAATTCACATAAATTACCTTTACAAAATGTCAACATTAAAAGTAGATTTTTATTTTGGGGATGTGCCTTGAGACGGTTAACCCCTTCCTGGAGGTAGAGATGTCATCATCAGAAAACATGGTTGCCCTCATTGAATGCAGCACAGACCACCAGCATAAACTCCTGTGCTCTACCTCACCCATCAGGTGCCAAAGAAGAAATCGACAGACTTTTCTGAGTTCCTGGTCTGCCAACAAATATTCCACACACAAGACTTCCCAGGTAACTTCATGGAGGTACCAGGAAATAGGAGAAGTACTGAAGCAAGGGAGGGCCTGGCTACGGAGGCTCACCAGGGGGGCAGAGAAGGCCAGGAGCTGAGGACTTCCCGGGAACTGGAGGAGAAAGGGGACACATAGTGCTGAAGAAACAGACCATGGTGTGGCCCCTGGGAAGAGGCTAACCCTGAAACACTCCCGAGCTTCACCAGTATCTCTGCTTAATGTCAATCTTCTGTTCTTGATGTGGACTATGATACTTCTTTGTTTTACCCAATTTGTTCTTTGTTGAATCTTATTAGAGAAGGAATAATTCCCCAACCCCACTTTCTTTTCTCTTTGATCCAAGTCCTGGCCAGTGAATATGGCCGTCTACTCCTGGATCTCTCTTTGATTTTAAGAGAAGGGAGAGAGAGAGAAAGACAGAGAGAGAGAGAGAGAGAGAGAAAGAGAGAGGGAGAGAGGAATCATTTTAAGATCTTGCTGTTTGTCTACAGGACAGAAATCTTTCTGTGTGTGGTGGAGCAGTAGTCTCCTGGGCAGAGATACTGGACTGCCCTGGACTGGGAATGTGTTTCTAGATCTGACGGTCTAAGATGGAGAACCAGAATGAAAATTTAAATGGGAAATCCAAGTAGTGGGATGCAGATTTGAGTCAGGGCCACATTATGACCTCTATAAACCCAAGATCCTTGTTATACCATGGCTTCTCCATTGTAATAATATCAATGTTAAAAAAGTTTGTTTCTATAATTTGACCTAATGCAATATTTTATAGTTTTCCCTTGTAGGCAAAATATAATAGGGCTTGAATGCCCCAAAAGTTGTACTTATTTTTCTGGTGTCAGAAAAAAAGAAAAACATTTTCTTTGATCATAAAGGTTGTGTTTTAATTCCGATTTTAAAATCATGCAAAATATTCTGTGGGCTTCTAAAAGCATTTGTACCCTGAGAAATATACTTGCTGCGTCAGGAAGCCTGATTCTGGAAAAGTCTCAGCCCATAGCACTGCTTGTTGGGATGGGGACCCTGGAGAGCCTGCAGAGGGGCTCCGGTTTGGGGGCACTCTACCTCTAATCCTAGAGCTGACTGGCCTCAGCTAAATGGCTGTGAAAGTGCCTTCTGTCTGCCAGGGCAGGAGTCTGATGCCTACTTCTTGAAACACAAGAAAGAATCCTGAAGACTCGCAGTCTGGTTTTGTGCTTTGATTTTATGTAGCTGTGTGACCCTGGGCGAGTCCTTCCTTTCTGTGGGTTGGTTACTAACGTTGCAAAATGAAGGAGTCAGACTAGACAAAAATCCTCCAACTGTAGCTGGAGGTCCACACGCTCATGAAATATTATTAGGAAATGCCACAGAGAGATACACGGAGTCACGTATAAAGTGAGACAGTTAAAGTTAGATCAGGATCTGGAAATACATCGTTTATTGCAATACACTATAAAACTTAGCTTGGAATTTTCTAGCAATTTGGGAATACAGAATTTTTATTGTCTGACTAAAAGAAAAGTAGCACTTCTTTGAAAATTTTATTTGGTCTTCATTCACACATTTTATTTTTATTACAAAAGTGGCAGTAATGCAATTTTAATTTTTAAAGGGAAAAACTCACTCACAATCCCACTACTTCAATAAATCTAAATATTTTCCTTTTGGTCTTAACTCAAATGACCAGTACCAGAAAAAACTTTTGTATTTTGCTTGTTTTTACTCAAGAAAATCTGATCTTCATTCCATGCTGCTGCGGATTTTGTGTTTATCATTTTTAATGTCTTTAGAAAAGCAATTGGATGTACTTACTGATTCCTTGACTGTTAGGTGTCTAGTTGGTTTCCATTTTTCTTTACCACTCAGAATAAGCAATTAATAAACATTAGTCTTTTCTTTCTTTAGGATAATTTTCATTGCATAAGTTCCCAGGAAGGAGAAGATCTGGTCAAGGAGTTTGCACATTGTTTTTTTCTAAACCTCGACTGTTTACCTCCCTATGAGATTATGTTGCTTTTCCTCTGAGGCACTAGGTCCTAAGATAAATTAACTGGGGAATCTTATTCAACAATGGTCTTTTTCAGGTCTAAAAGGCTCTCGGATGGGTTTGTTACAAGGCCTAATTTACTTGGGCAAAAGCAATGAAACATTTGATTTTGTCTGGGTTTGTTACTGGTAATGACATGCTTTTAGCATTTCAGTGTACAGTGTACTTATACAGGCGTAGAAAGACACTCTTTACTGCATTGGGATAAACAAATTGTCTGGGGAGTGTGCTGCGGAATGGAGAGGGATGTGCCGATGCCTGCATGCTTCTTGTAACAGGAAAGTTGTTGAGTTTTATTTGCTGTCTGTCCAAGAAGTCCCCAGGACTGTTACTAGCTGCAGTCATTCTGGATTGGGATGGTTGGGCTCAACTTTCCCACTATTTATGGCTGTAAGAATGTAAATGGAGCTGAGAGTTTCCTCTTTCCTGGATCTCAAACAGCTTGGTTTCAGAGTGCTGCACTTCTCCAAGTGTTTCCAGAGAAGACAGCCTGAGGGAAAGGAAGCGGTGCTAATTAAATCCTCCCTCTGTTTTCCAGGCACAGGAGCCTTTCGCAGATGTCTGTTGTTAGGCGTGTGTTCACAGAGTGCGCAAATACAGAAGCCGACGTTCCTTCCCCAGTGACACAAACCTTCCTTCACGGGTTACAGGGAACTTTTAGAAATGCATTTCCTTCCAACACCCACTGTCACAGAGGTGGCAGACCTGCATAAATAGCACACGGGCTGCCAGCAAGGCCAGTGCGCCTCACCAGTCTCTCCCTCTCTCCTTCCAGACACACACACACACACACACACACACACACACACACACACACACTGTATTTCCTCTGCTTTTCAATTCCTTGTATTCTGACAAACCAGTCCTGTCTTTTGTGTACCTTTCCAAAGCTACCTGGAAACTGAAAACTCCAGGAAGTCCTTACTCTGGTGGGACCAAGTCATGGCAGGCATGCTGGACTCAGTGTGTTTAGCAGTCCAGGTGCTTCCGAAACTGTCCAGGTGTGTGCGGAGGGGCGAAGATGGGGGTGGAGTAAACAGCCTTTCTGGGGTTGCTGGAGGATCTGATGAGACTCAGTACAGGAAAAGCTGCAGGAGACTTTCCACTGTGACTTCCCCAAGCGGACAGTGTTTTGTCCTACGCAGACCTCGCCGAGATGACTGTGTCTGTACCCACATTTGCCTGGGAGGTCCTCTTCGCTCCTCTCATCCTGTGTCAGTGTTAACACCATCCTTTTTACATGCAAGTGCCCAGGGTTAGTCGATCAAATATAGGATCATGCTACCTCTACCTCTCTCCAAGGCTCTAGTTAGGCCCAAATCCAAGCGTGGAAACTTGCTGGGAAAGGGGAGTTTCCCCACCTTCTGGTGCTTCACAAGCACCAAGGAAGATTAGCTCAAACCGCCTGTGTTTGATGAAGAACACAGAAGCAGTGCTGAGACTAGGTTGGCAAAGACTGCCATTCCCAGCCCCGTGGTGACAGTAGCAGCTTGCTGCAGGGACAAGGCCACCAGCTCAGTGTGAACCAGGGACTTAGTGCAGGGACACGGCTCACGGGGCCTGCTCCTGCCCCTACTTTGTTGTTTTGCTTTATATTTACAAAATAGAAATCAGTGTGTGTTTTTATTTTATGTACTAGGGACTGAGCCCAGGGCTTTCACACTGCGCTACATCCCCAGTCCTATTTATTTATTTTTTATTTTGAGACGAAGTCTTACTGACTCACTGAGTTCCCCAGTATGGGCTTGAACTTGTGATCCTCCTACCTCAGCCTGTCAGAGTGCTGGGATTACAGGTGTGCACCACCACACCCAGCCGGTTGAAATTTAAATCAGAGGTGGTCATTTCTAGCATCTGGAGACATAAAAACAAAATAAGTAACACCGTACCACTGTCATCTAGTGATAACAACTTTTAGTAGTTTATATTACTTCTTGTCACCTTTTCTAATTACTGCCTTACCATATATACATCTATATATGACACATTTATAATATTTTCATTTTCCTGGAAGATTTGAATAAATTTGAACAACATTATTCACATATTATAACTTAACCTTTTCCATAATAATATCTTTGGGATGTCTTTTATTGAAAAAAATACATGCTTACTTTTTTAATGATTACATTGTACTTAACTCTGTGGCATAATATATTTTTTAGGTAATTTCCTACTGGTGGATATTTAGTTTTCACTATTATTTTTGGGCATTGTCTTTGGACAAGTCTCTAAATTATTACCTTAGGTTAGTTTTTTGGTTTAAAAATACGCTCTTAAGGAGTTTTGTGTCTTACCACCCAGGAGGCAGACAAGGAGGTATATTATCATCGTTTTTTAGCTCCTAAATAAGCCTGCAGTGTGGCAGGTTTTCAAGCAAAAATACTACAAACTTTTGAGAAGAAGGTATATAGTAATTATTTTATACTGTTCTTCTCTCTGTCAGCTTCTGGTCTCCTGGGATTAAAGATGAAAAAATAAAAAATTTGCAGTCTCCTTTGCTCTATCCAGAGAGTCCCCACTTCGTGCTCTGGTAAATGGCCCTGCAAGATTGTGGTGGCTGCGAGGAGTCTGTGCTGCTGAACGCCACCCGTGCACGGTCATGTTTAGCTAATATGTGGGGCGTTGGTCAGTTTCTGGGACGTCTTTTGCTCCTCAGAGCCTGCTGTCATAGCCAGGATTCAGGTGACTTATTAAATCCTAATGGCAGGATTGTTTATTCCCTTGTTATAGGCTGAAGAATGTCAACTATTGGGAGTTTTGAGGGTTTCCAGCCCGTGTCTCTGAAGCAAGAGGGAGAAGACCAACTCTCGGAGACCGAGCATTTGTCCACGGAGGAGGAGGACCCAGGCAATGGCCAAGCGCCCAGGCAGATTTCACGACAGCCGAGTGTGACCAAATCAACACTCTACCCCAATCCTTACCACAAGCCTTATGTCTCAAGGACCTACTTCGTTACCCGGGTAAAAGTGTTGGTTCTCTTAACTAGTATACAAAACTTCTTAAAATGATCTTAATATCTTTCTATGTACCGTGCATTTTTAAGTGGTTATAAAGCTTTTAATCTCTTGCAACACTCATAATGATCATGCCGGAGGTGTCCTGATCCTTGTTGTACAGATGAAGGATCTTTTCTGAAGGTTAGAGAAGCCACGTCTGTTTTTGATCACCCAGAAGCTACAAGGAGAAGCAGTTCCTCCAGCCCCCTTGGGTTTGGCTCTCTGTTTAGTCAGTCCTGTGTTCCTGTGAAATCTGGCCATGAAGGACTAATCTTTTATGGGTAGAAAATTTATAACATAATGGCATAGACTATAAAGAATAATGTAGAATAGAAAGCAGTGAGCTCTTGTTTGTTTGGAAAAGATGCAAGTTGGGAAGTGGAAAGGGTTGCTGAGAGTAGACCAAGTCTCAAGATGGCTGGAGGTACGAAATGAGACCATGCTCTTTAAAATCTCAAACCTGCAGCTGCAGCATGGAGCTAAGATCCTCCACCTGTGCCATGGGGTCCGGAGAATAAATGGCTGCCTGTTTGGGTGTTGGAAAAAAGACAGCTTCAACTTCCAGCATTTAGATCAAGTGGAAAGTGCTTTGTGGGTTTCTACACAGTAGTGATTAGCTCCTAGGCCACCACTAATTGACAGCAAAATCGGGCAGGTGCCTTGTGACAGTAGGAGCCACCTAGATTTTATGGGTACATGTATTTTTCAGCTCAGTATCATAAATAAATGGGGGCTAAGAATTTGTGACTATTTAAAAAGCTTTAACTAATGAACCTTGATTTGGTGGCCTCAAGAATCTTTAACATCTTTAAACTAAAGTTTTAACTAAAGCAATGTGTGTGTGTGTGTGTGTGTGTGTGTATCTCAATATTACATGGACTCCTATGTGCAAGGTAGTGCAGTAGGTGCTGTAGTTGCTATACTATGTGTGTATTTGCATGAGTGTTTTTGTATATGTCAAGCATATGGTCTGTTTTTCAAAATATGTGAACTTTATTGAATATGCAAAGTTAAGCTGTGAGATAGAGCTTCAAGGGGAATCAAAACATCCTCTACAGTTTTATTATCTTTGATATTGATGATGTCACAGTTTGAAGCAAAAGAAAAACACAGACTCTAGAATAAAGGATTTAACACAGGGAGCCAGTATAATTATGAGAGGTGGCTGAAAAGTCTGTGCAAAATTGCTGTCTTTGTACCTGGTGATGGAGCTGAAATAGGTCAACCAGTTGGCAGGTAGGAATTGGGAATAGGGAATAGTGGGTGGGGAATTCCTCTTGACAAAGTGCAAGTCACGGGGAAGAATTGGAACCTGCGTCCATCCCACAGCAACTTTAACCTTTCACACTTTGCCAGCCCTGGAGAAGGAGAGCAGGGAGGAAGTCGACTGTAATGGAAGGAGATGTAGGTGCAGGCGCTGCCCGCTTTCGTTAAGGGACCAGGATGGTCATTGCCACAAACAAAGCTACCAACAGTGCACTGATCCTCAGCAAGGAAAATGACTCAGATTCCACGTGTGTCTTTTGTGGCATCTCTTGTGGCCAAGTCTAACTTGGAATCCTACAGGAAAGGCAATTCTAGAAAATGTAGTTACAGCTCAGTTAAAATGAGGCAGTCCCAAACCACTACCTGTGTTTTTATGTATTTGCTTCAGTGCTTTTATTCTTGTGGCTCTGTGTGTCTTATGTAATAAATTCCCACCCTCTGTTGTGTCCCCTGTGACAACACTGTGCAGTAGGCAGGGGGACGCTGACCATCTTTATCTCAAGAATGAATGTTTTGAAATTTCTGTGGAATTAAGTCTTCTCTCTAAATTACATGTTAGTAGAAGAGCTACAGCTCGATTTTGAATCCTCTGACTGCAAGCCCGATGCTCTTCCTACCATGCTCAGCTGAATGTATCAGGCTTTTATGAAAGTTATTCACAAATAACTCCAGTCATTGTGAAGAATATGTTCTTCATCAAATGTACAGAACACAACCTGAAGTTCTCCAAAGCTTGTGAGCAAAAACCTTCTAATTTTATTAGTGAGTCTAATGTGAACCAGAGATGCATTAGTGGCTCTGAATTTGAGGTTCCCGAGGCATTTAGCATTTGTTCTCTTTCCGACCAACAAACATCATATGAGTTCTTTTTGGCATGCAAGCACCATGAATGTGTATTAACACATGAAGATATGAAAGTACAGCTATTGGCTCAATTGAAATTTATAATTATAAGCATTTTAATAAATGAAAGAATGATCCGGTTTTACTAGCTTGCAAACCACAGATCTGCTCATGTTGTCGATGAATAAATAGAAAGGAGTTTGCATTTGTGGATGTGTGTGTGTGTGTGTGTGCGCATGTGTGTGTGATCAATTTCTTCAATTTCCTCACCTGCAAGGTATGAATAAAATATCAATTGCATATGGAGGTTTAAATAACCAAACACGATAAAAGTTCTTAGAGTATAAGATACATCTATAAACACTTCATAAAAGACAGCTCACTGATATTATGTATGCTTTCTGGGTTTTTTTTGTTTGTTTGTTAATGCACACATTTCTATAATTATTCATAAGAATGGCATTTAGGTGCCTACGACCTGGCCATGACCTCCAGGATGAGCTATGAATGTAGCTATGTAGGAACTAAGCATCAGAAAGGAAGCTAGTTTCTTTTTTCCAAGGGATAATCAACATGACCAAGACTTAAAATTTTGGATCTATGAAGTCCTCATAAAGTATCTCTTCTTAGAGTTGAAACGAGACCTAAGATGCTTCTCAATCTTTCCATGAAAACAAATTAGATTCTGCAAATTCTCTGGCAATACTGATCCTTTCTGTCCACCGACTACGCTCTGTTCACCAAGAAGCTACTCAATCCACTCACTTTCAGAGGGAAATAAGGCCTAGAGAGGGGGACTTTCTTGCTCAGTGTCACAACAATTAGTGAACTTGGACTTGCCAAGAGGCTAGTACCTCAGTTTATTATGGATTAAGAATTTAAAGGAAATGTTTTAAAATCATCGCACAGGAAGTAGTTTATTGGTGAAGAACTGGAAAATGTGGCTAAGCAAAACAAAAGTCATCACAATCCCGTGGCTCTGAGATAACCAAAACGTACCGAATGTGCTATTATACATTTGGGCACGTATCTTTCTCACTGCTTTCTTACATATATAATTTGTGCATAAAGGTGGAGTTATAGGCGAAATAATATTTCCTATGGCAATATGCGTCCATAAAATCATTTTTAATAGCTCCATAATAGCCCAGTGTGGAGATATGTTACAATTTCTTTAACTCTTGCAGGAGATTCAGGCTGTTTCCTCTTTTTATCATTTCCTCTGGGAGGGAAAGTTAGTCCTTGCCTTTCTGTGGCAAGATGAAAGTGCTGAGAATTAAACACCCATGTTATAACAAAAAGGAAACAATTAAAACAATTTCAAGCTGGATTTGCAAAGGGTTGACTGATAGTGCAGTATAAATTAATTCTTGATGAAAAGCAATTTTAGCACCATCATCTCAGACATCGGATGACATGCCTGAATATTAGGTCATAAAGGAAGTCAGTCTTGGCCCTTAGACTTGTGTTCTTCACTAGTCATTCCGGGAGGTTACCTCCTTCCCACAGGCTTCCAGCCCATTATTTATTTACTGAAACTGGACCCTTCTAACTTAGTTTAGGAGAGTTCTACTCAGAGTCAAAGAGTCTTGGATAATGTGGAATCTGACCCCTGGAATCCACCAGGGAGATGGGATATGCTCAAGGTCAGTTGGCTGCCTTGGAACCACTCCAGAACTGGAAGGTAGACCTGGAATCCAGAACTTCTGACCTTTTCCTCCACACTGCACTACCTCTGACACTGGACGAGGAGTTAGAGGTCAAAGAAATGAAGGTCTAAACCACTTCCTGTCAGTATGCATGGATAACCTTTTCCTGCTGCTTTAGTTCATCTGCTATTATTGCTTAGACTTATCTAAAAATGGCCCAGTTCTCTCTCTGAACAAAAGTATCCCTCCAGGCTAAATGCTGGAGGTATATTATGATAATCATCTTAGTTGTAGAGACTGATATTCAAAAGCAACTTCTTATGAAAAGAACAATACTTGATCCACATGGGGAAAGATATTTTTAAACTCCCTGTAGGACTCTATATTCCCAGATACCTTATCAGAAAGTTGAAAGCGATTTGGGAGGGGGAATTATCTCTAAATTTATACTTGAGAATGTAAATTACATACAAACTAATGGGGCTAAAACTATTTGATCTTTTAATATTTAATTAATGGTTCCCATGGCCTTTTATAGCCTGTGTTCTATTGTGAGCTACGAGACTTTAATAAGTAGGTTCAGGCCTTCCCATTGTGTAGTGAGTTGCTATTGCTTCCGTGACACTAATTTTGCTTTCAAACTCACTCCCTTCCCCTCTTCTCTTGCTATAGGTTCCCTGTGTCCTGTTCTCACATTGAGAACAAATACATTTATTAGTTTTACTGTCATAGCCTGTGCGAGCTTCATTTTCGTCTAGAAAATAGATATCTCACTGGGCAAGAGGTTTCTCGACTCCTTCTCACACTGAAATTTCTTGAGGATTTTGGTAAAGATGATTTTTCGTTTTGAGTGCAGTCCTTTAACAATAATGTGATGTGATGCATCTACTTCATTTTCAAAGACAGACCAATTTGCCTTTACAAATCACTTCTGATTTACAGCTGACTCTCGCCAGTGAGGTCACTGTAAAGGGCTCTCTCTCTGACGGTGAGGGCAGCCACAAGAGAAATCTGAGTGTTTGAGTCTCTACGGATATTCTTTCTTGTACTTCTTCTTCCTCTTACTGTCGCAGTAAGGAGCTCATTACACGGAGAAATATTAGCACGGACACAAGTGTCGTTCATGTGACTGCTGGCCTTAGGCTAGCTGGAAATGCAAAGAAACAAGCTCGTATATATTTGATTTTCCTGAGTAGTGTTGCTTTGACCAAAACTATTCAGTGCTAGCCTGAAAGAGATGATACTGCTCACCGGCCTATGTTGGATGATGTGCACCTATTATTCGATCGTGATTTCCTATTTGCCTTAGGTGCAAGGAGGAGGCTCAGAGCTGATTTTCATTTGAACTAATCCTTGACCCCTAAATTCTTGTATGATTATTTCCCTTCTGATATTAGCAATACGGAGATGATGACAAAGCCTTTTATTATTCAGTGTTTACCGCTATTTGTCTATGGAGGTTTCATGGCATCTCTCACTAACTGGGTTACAGTTACTATTGTTTTACTTATTTTACAAACAAGTAAACTGATGTATAAAATGCTGAGATGACTGACCATGGACCGCACAGCTGTGAGAAAGGTAAATTTAAACCTTGATGTCTCAGCACAAAACAAAGTGTTTGAACATTCTTGTTTTCATGCTGACTGAAGTTAATTTATTATGGTAACAAATAATAAAATTGAGGGGAATAAAATTCTTCTCTAGAGTACATTTCCCTTTTCTGTCCTGTAAGGGCTTGACAGGTGTAGCCACTGAGGGTAAGAATAGTGCAGAGCGTGAGGGCATCCACAGAACTCTATGACCCGCCAACCCATTCAGAAGAGAACACACTTTATTTTTAGCATTTAACTTTTGAAAAGCTGCCCTTCATATTCTTTTCCCACTTGCAGGAAACCACCATTAATAGTTTCTGTAGAGTTTTCTCGATTGACTTCAGGTGTATACAAGCAAATGCTAACATAGATTCTCAGCTGCTCTCCCTTTTACACAGGTGGTGGCCTATTTTACCCTCTTTTCTGATATTTTTTGTCTTTCACTTGATGGTATAGTTTGAAATCTGTTTGAGCACGAGTTTCTTCTTTCTTTCTATACCCTCATCATATTACATTTTATCACATACACCATACTACATCTAACTAGTAACTTGCTCATAGATATTTCTGATTTCCCCCCATATTTGCTGCCTAAAAAGATGAAAAGAACACTTTTAGCACCTGTACAAGAATTTCTGAAATCTAACTCCACAGAGGTGGCATGTCTAAAAGAAAATGGTAGATCGTTTTCCAGTTTGATAGAGTTTGGCATTTACTTTCCATAGGGAAGATGAGTCAGATTTTGAAAATTTCCACATTACTATATTCATTTTTACATATTTTCCACAAAGTGCTTGGTATAAAAACATTCAACAAAGTGCTTATTTTAGTATTACTTCATTGTTCTTCAGCTCCACCTAAATTTTTTTCCTACAACATATTAGTCTCACTACTGAGTTATATTTATAAGACCAAAATTACGTGAGTACAGAAAGAGAAAAAATGTACCTCAGTTGAGTCATCAAAGAAAGCATTATGTTTTTAGAGGACTTTGAACTGGCTGGTAGAGTCAGATGATGTCACCGGGAGCTGAAATGAGCAAGGGGGAGCTGTCACAGGATCACGGGGCATTTCCCTCTGGGGCCATCTAACCTTGCTGGCAGGGTCCCTGGAGAGGAGTGACACTGGCCAGCCATCTCCGTCAGCAGAAGTTCAAAGTGTTTTTGATCGATGTCACAGAATTACAACTTCAGGACAAGCAAGCTTCAGCAAGCCTGGAGTACTGCATTATCTTTCTGCCGGCTTTTGAGCCAGCAGCACATGATGATGGAGCATCAGAAACCATTCAATCCACTGGCTGTCGACTGACTCTATGGGAACCTCATTTAAACGATACAAATCAGAATCTGTCATGAGAAGGGCTGTGACCACGTTTCCTTGAAGATTCTTAGGAAGTTTTCATCACCAGCTTGGCTCAAAAATTTTGGTTCAGTCCAGTCCACTATCTCACAGGTAAAGAGGTGGAATTTCAGGAAGTGGCTGTAGAATTAATCTGTCGCAGACCTACAATATGAACCCGGGCTTCTCAACTCTGTCTAGGAGCTGTCCTGTCCATTCCTGGATGACGTCAGCTGTGGGCAGTGAATCAACATTGAGAAAACAAGCAAAGGCAGACACTACGACCATTCCGTCCCTGGGAGCAAGGTGTTTCAGGGTCTCCAGGCAGGCTAGTGTTCCTATTTCCTTACGTGAGAGATGAGTCTCACACTGGAGGATGATGAATATTAGTGTTTATGGAAGGCAGGTGTCTGGATGGAAGTCTTATCACACGAAGGACACAAGTGGCAGACTGTCACTTACTTGTCACCTCTACAACTCAGTTTGGAGGATGAAGCTATCACTGCGCTGTGGAAGGAACAGTGAAAGGTTTGGGTTTCTTATCTCTGTCACTTCTTTCTTTGTTTCTTTCTTTTTTTAAATTATTTACCAAGAACATGTATTGGTACATTGTAGATACACATAATGATCACATTCATCATAGTTAATTTGTACCTGTACAAGCTATATCTTGGTTTCCCCTCCTTCCCTGCCCCTCTCTTCCGCTGCCCCCCCCTTTGTTTACATTTTTCCATGTTTTTCCTCCTTTTCTTTCCCCCTTCCTCCCTCACTAGTTCTCTTCCCTTTTGAATATTAACTTCTTAGCTGAGTGAATCTGGCAAGTTACTTCCCACCCTTGTGCAAATACACTAGTTTAGACTCGATTCGTCCTGGGCTGCAGCGCTTCTCAGCCTTGGTGGAGGACTGAGAGCAATTGCCAGTGACATCACTGGTCTCGGTCCAGAATGACTGAAGCAGCAATTCCGGGGGCGGTCACAGAAGCCTGGTTCTGATCTGCACTGAAATTTGAGAATCACTGAATCAGAGTGTCTCTGCACTGTTCGGACAAATATCAATCAATCTTGAAGCTAGATCTGGTCCCGTAAGTGGAGAAACTTGTTTGGGAAAGGAGACCATGAGGTGAGAAGAATGACTTCATCTCCTGGATACAGCTAAAATGTATGGTCAGAATTGGGAGAAGGCTGCTATTTTGACACGTGTTCTCTGAAGAGAGAAGAGTCTTGATTAAATGTGTATAAATTGCCAACTGCGTTGAACTTCCTGATAAACATGCTAATGGGAAATCTGGTCCAGTGAAAATGGCCATCTTCATTTCTAGGAAAAGTACGAGTAAGAATTTGGAAAAATTAGGATGTATTGTATACATGCACTGACTTCCTGTGATGAATGTAATCGTTATGTACTGCAAACATGTACTAATAAAAATAAAAATAAATAAAAAAGAATTTGGAAGATAGAACTTGGATCACTTTTTTTCCACCCAAGGGGCACAGGTTAGTAAAAACCCAAGTTCAAGAGTGAATTCTCTGCCAGACAGTAGCTACAATAAATGGGTAACCACAAGAACTGTATTTGTCTTGGTGAGCTTTTTGGAATAGGTGTTTCTGGGATAGTCTAACAAATCCTAAGCAAAAAGTGGGCTCTGTCCCCTCTAAACCAATGATTTTCTTCTCCACTCAGCCCGGGGCCATTGAGACTGCCATGGAAGACTTGAAAGGCCACATAGCTGAAACTTCTGGAGAGACCATTCAAGGATTCTGGCTCTTGACAGAGTGAGTAGTTATGGCCAAGAGGAGAACAGTGGAAATAGAATATTTTTCTTTACATTGCTGTAACAAAAAAGGAGATGAACCTGTGGTAGTATTGTCATCTAATATAAATGACTGACTTTTCCAGCTCAGGGGTCAAGTTTCCTGCGTCTCGGGGTGGATGGATGGCCAGATTTGACTCCTAGAGCTGTTTTCTGGGTTGACCTTGCCCCTCGGCCATCATCATAGTTAACTTGGGTCAGTCCTGCATCATTTTTCTCATTGACTATTGTCTTAGCTTCCTAGCTTTCTAGTTGCAATCTGTCTGTCTTACAAGTGCTCTCCCTATAATCAGTTTGGCTACTAATCATTCCATTCTAGGTGCAGGGGGAAGGACAGGAGCAGGGGAGATGAGGTTAACACATAGAGTTAGATTTTTGTCTTACATACAATTACATAAGATGCAACACCAGGGTGAATCATGAAATAGAAGGAAGACAGACCACCTGTAGAAGTTAGGATAAAAACCAAGGCCAACATGCAAGTCCTCATTGATTTCCTATTAACTGCCCACTTTCACTCCAAGACATATCTTAGCAAGGTGGGAATTATCAGGAGAAAAGACTGGACAAGAGCTTATTGGCCTTCTGCATCATGTTGAAGGACTTAGATTCCATCTCACGGGTGATGGGGAGGCACTGAGAAATTGGGAAAATGAAAGCATATTTACATTCCATGAAGAACACTATAGATCCATGATCCCTTAGTCCTTGGGACCAGATATGAATCAGAATTGAGAGTTTTTCACATTTTATAAAGCTAAAGCATTATGTGCACTATTTATTTATGCTCCAAGTGGAGATCTCAGAGAGCTCCTGCCCCCATATGAAAATATATTAAAATTTGGGGTGGGAAACATATGATGTTCAAAATAGGATATATTAAATGATAAATTTCTGACTTAGATTTGGTTTTTCCACAAAATGAGTTTGTATCACATCTGACATTTTTACAGCTTTGTTGGAGATGTGTACGAGTTTTCTGTTTTTCTTTTTTTTTCTTTTTTGGTTTTTACATGATTGAAATGTGAATGGATGAGAAGCTGGGTGATGAGTTGGACATGTGTACAATATCAGTGAGGGTCTGAACCAGTTGTTAGGGACCAGTTGTTATTAAAGTTCATTTGTATGAAATTTTCATCAATGAACTAAGTTTAAAACAAAAGTAACATACATTGGTACCTCAGTTTATGAACTTAATTTGTTTTACAATTTTGGGGAAGATGGCTGCAGTTGTGTCTGTCACCTGATGAGGAGTTTGCGAATGGAAGCAAAATTTTACCAAACACTTTTGTTTGTGAACCGAATTGTCTGCAAATAGAAACATTCATGATCAAGGTATTACTTGAAAGTCACCACATTCTCATTTTGTTTAATTTTGCTGTCATGCTCTGGGAGTTACATTTGTGTGCTGGAAATTTCATGTAATGTTCTGCTATTGTGAATTTCTTCCTAACTCCCCGTTCAGCAATATGATGTTGGCACTTTGAATTCAGTGGCAACGTTTACACCACGGTAATTGGTACACACTACAGATCAGAGTGCAATTTCTTAATTTATTTCTTTATTGATTGTCTAAATTTTAAAAAGTAATAGAAAATATATTAACGATGTAGATAATAGTTTAAAATGTACCATGTATGTAGCTTTTACTTTGTAATAACTTCAAAATATTACAGCATTCAATTCATTAAAAATCACCTTTTTCATTGATGAATGGATAAGTGTGCACATGAGACTATAGAAAGGTTACTGAGCAGTCAGAGGTCTCAGCCAGTCAGTGGGACTGTGTTCCAGGCAAGTCGCTAAGGTAGATTCCACTGGCTCTTCTCAACCATCTTGTTGACTCTGAGCTCAAGCTGGAAATAAGAAAAGGCCTCTTGTTTTTGTAATGTCTCTCTAGTGACTTCTACTGAAAAGATTAACATGATATTTAAATGAGAAATACCAAAAAAATTTCGTTGTTTATCCTGGGGTACATATTGAAGGGCATATTTGGCGCTGACAGGTAACAAATAGTTTCCTGATGTAGTTGGGCTACACAAAGCTTTGTGTTTCATTGTATGCAAGGAAAATTAATGATGACTCTTGGGTTTTGGCCTAGAAAACTGATGGGTTGACTGCACTACTATCCCAGGTTTAGATGGAAATGAAATTCTATTTATTGAAAAATGGCTATGTGGTAAGTATTGTAGAAAGTACTTTGTATACACAATCCCACTTAGTCCTCCAAATGATTTTATCGTACACAGTTCACAGAACTTGTCGGTTACAATTTTCCAAAGTGTGTATAGGGTGGGTCTGGAGTTGAGCAGTTATATATGGGTCCAGACATTATCTTCACAAGTAGTTTTCCAAAAGAGTAAGTCTGAAAGGTTTGTTTCTTGTAATAGTGCCTTCTATAAGGATTAATGGCATAAGAATAAGACAGTGAAGCCATTTCCAAGGGATGCCATTCAAATTAATTCAGGTGATGTACTTTGTGGTGTTCTAAATTGTTATGGATATATTATACAGTTAAATTAGAAACCTGAGTTTGAAGGCATTCAGGAAGAACACACAAAGAATGGGCAGAGGCCATTAATACATGAATAAATATTACACATTGCTGGCCATTAGAGAAATGCAAATTAAAACAACAAGATTTCATTTTACTCCAGAAAGAATGTCAGTCGTCAAGAATCAAATAATAAATGCTAATGAGGTTGTGATGAAAAGAGAACACTCCTACATTGTCAATGGAAATGCAAACTACTAGTCAAACCACAATTGAAATCAATATAGAGATTCTTTGGAAAATAAATCAGAAACTCCATTTGACTCAGCTATCCCCCTACTAGGTGTTTTCGTGAAAGAGTTAAAGACATCATACTACAGTGATACATGCACATGAATATTTATTGCAGCACAATTCATAATAGCTAAATCTTGGAAGCATCCTATATGTCCATCAACAGAAAAATGGATGAAAAAAATGTAGTATTTATATACAATGGAATATTACCCTGCTATAAAGAAGGATAAATTTGAATCATTTGTAGGAAAATGCATATACTTGGAAAGCATGTTGAGTCAGACTCATATGAGAACCACAAGTTTAAATCCCTTGTGGCTTCTTTTATACGAGAGATACGAACTTTAAATAAAGTAAACAGCAAAATGAAAGATAGAAAAAGGGAAACAAGGAGATAGATCTAGTACAAATGAGAAGGGGAACAAGAATAGAGAGAGGGGAAAATACAGAATGGGAAGGGAATAGAAAAAGGATTAAGATGTGTCATGTACATGTATAAAATATCACAATGAAAGTAGTCATTATGTATCACAAACATGCACTAATAAATTTAGAGAAGCCAGGAAGGGGATGAAGGAAGAGCACCCACAAATCCCATCCACAGTCCAGTTCAGCTGAAACCATTATGAATATATTCAAGAGGGTATTAGGAACCTGGCCTTTGACTCAGCTTAACAAGGAGATTTGTATTCTCTTACAGCTATAAAAGCAAGATAGTGTTTATTTCAACTTTCCCTCCTCCTCTTTCTTAGCTCTTCTGATAAAGGGCACTTTAAAGAAATTGTGTATATGTTTTTAAAAGAGATCCATTAAGACAACACCAAGAAGAACATCTTGACACTCTCTGGAGTCTCAGAAAGTGTGATCCGATGGCAATGAAGTAGCTCTTCAGCAGAATGTACTCAAAGTATCATTGTCTAGAGTGATTGAGGAATCAGAGGGAGAAGGGATCTTCCTGCCACACATATTAGGGTAAAGTGATGTTGGGAGATTTGTTGTTCTTATTCCTTTTATTCCTAAATGAGAAGACCTATCTGTGGTGGCTGGGATCAAGTAATTCCTGCTCTTTGTTTTTGTGAAAAATACTCAGAACATGTTTCTTTATCTACTTTCTTCAACGCACCCAGAATCTATCCTTGGAGTTTGGTACAGTAAATATTTAATTCAATTAACCTTCCATATCAAACATACAGAAAGTAGAACTGAGGAATAAGTAGCCTGGTGTCACAGGAAGAGTCCTGAATTTGGAATGAAGTCTTGGGTTTGATTCCTGGATCTGCTAGTTTCTATTAGTGTTGCATGTGAACTTTTTTGGTCTTTTGGTCTTTGGTTAATTATTGAATTTACGGTAGTATGTTCCTTAGGCCCATGTAGGAAACACATCCGCTGTTAATTTTTGGTAGAATTATTCCAGTTTTTTCCAAGCATTTTTTTTCTAAAAATTATTCTATTTTAATAATAACCTTTTTCAACCACTTTATATCAAGCGCTGTGGTAAGTGTCGTATATGCATTTGCAATTACATGGATATAATACATGTAATTTTGGTGATCTTTAAGTGGTACTTCTGTGAGTTTTTCTTTTCTTCTGGCTACCATGTGGTTTCTGTAAAGCTACTAAATTGTTTACCTATTATTTAACAATTGCTCTTCAGACTGCCATTGGCTATACAAATTTAAGGGCTTTCTTTTTTTTTTTTTAAACTGAAGCACTGAGAAAGACATGTCTATTACTGGCACAGAGTAAGACTCTGTGTTTAAGAAGGGAGCTGAAAAAATAGGAAGCATTCACACTTACTTTTTGAGAAAGGTAATAAGTAACATTTCTTTGGCACCTTGTAGTTTGAAAGTTCTCTTTCTCATTTACCTTCGCTGCTATGGCATGAGGTAGGAAGCATTGGGTCTAGTTTGTAGATGAGGAGATCGGGCCTGGGAAGAGCATCTCAGCACTGAAGCAGCAGGGATAAGGCTCCCGCCCAGGCGGCTCCCCTGACTTTGCGGAAAGGAGGCTTTTCCGTTCTGTGGGGACTTCACGTGTGCCTTGGTATTACACTGCAGCCTCCTGCGGGGCCAGGCCCGCTTCCTTTGAATGTACCTTTCCCTGCACAGCCCACTGAGGTTCCCTTGGAAGAAACGTGTTTGAAAAACCAAGAATTCTATTTCTTGGTCTTGGTGGGGAACATGAAAGTGTGTAGGGCCTTTCTGCTTAATTTCGAAAGTTCTCCCAGAAGAAAGAGTGTTTCTCATCTTTGAATAAAACAAAGACAAATCTAGAAAACAAAAGGATACTGAGGATTGGGCAACAAAGAACTCTCTGGAGTTCCCTGCTCCCCACAGCAGCATCTCAAGTGAGCATTTGCCATCCATGAGACAAGCCTGGGAGGGATGACTGGCTTTACTTTATGAATGAAGGAGTTCAGAGATGAAATGATCTGTACCAGGGCAACCATTAATTAAGGGTCACACGAGAGCTTGACTTCGCGACACCTCTCTCCACTGCTTGTCTTCTCATCACACTGCTCTTGCTGCTGTTTGTGATTTTTCATTCCCTGAGAGAGTGATCACTGCAGTTCAAATTGGTTAAACGATCTTTGCTCCTATGCCTGGTTTCTTTGTTGACTGTCTTTTGTTTGCCGAAGTTCCAGCATAGATTTTGAGGCCTTTTTCTCTTTTCCTCTCCAGATCTCTCTCTTGTTTGGGCTGTTCATTTGACTTTATTTAGTCTCTGCCCAGAAACACGTAAAAAAAGTCAATTATCTATAGACTATGGCAAACAATGCCAGTGGACGAAAGCCAATCACACTTTTATCTTTTCCCAATCTAGTTATGTTCCAAGGATTGCTGAACTAATTATGTGCTGAAAACTACTATAACAATAATTAAAAAGTAAAAAAAAAGAACCTTGGAAATTGGAGATTTCTAATGCTTTATTGTCACGAGAAACTAAAGAATGAAAGTACTATGCAGATCACGTTGATAAAGTGCATCTTCTACCGAGCCACACTCATTTTTTGCACACTTCCGTGTGTTCAGACCCGCCACAACTAAAACCGTGTTCATAGCAGCTGCACCTTGTCAGGCTTCACTCTAGACCTGCTGAATGCGAACCTGCGTTCACAGGATTCCCATACGTGAAAATGTTTTACAAGCACACGTCTGGATCACTCTCATGTTCATGGTCCACGGACTTCTGTAGCTCTTTCTACCTCTGTCTAATTCTGTTGCATTCTTAAAACTCTGTATGTCATGATGGAGTTACTCACTCTTGGGCTTTTAACCATTATGTCCCTTTAGATAGTCTATCAACCGAACTGTCTGCTGCCCCCCCTGCAGATGCTGTGGCTTTGCCTCCTGACCTTACTCATCCTATTTCCCCTGCTGTGAATTTCTTTCCTCCTTTCAATGGGCCTAGACCCTCCCGTGTCCTTTGGGGATTCCACTTCATATTAACTCAACCTGAATAATCTGAGGTTCCTTCCTCAGATTATCGCTCACACTGTGAAGAAAGCTTTCTTACTGACTTTTGCCCAGGCCTGTCTCTTTGCACTTCTTAGGACTTAGGACAGTATGCGGCACACAGTATGTCTCAACCTATCATGAGTGTGGCTCAGATTTAATTCTGATCACCTTCCCAGCACACCAGCAGGGTCTATGCATGGAGTCCTGTCTTCCTGTCCTGGGCCTCCAAGCCCCTCCAAGCCGGTGAGACTTGCCTCTGTCCTTGGGTGAAAGCATTCAGGCTGAAAAGTGCCTCAAATCTATCAATATGTTAATGACCTGTGGCAGGACTCTGGCAGCAACAAAAGTACCTCTGTTGCCAGAATCCATTTATACTGGGTGGGTGTTTTCAACAACCACTTAATTAAACACATTGCTTTTCTCTATAAATTCTCCCTGGCAGCAGCCTCATCCCGAGAGCTGATGGTCCCCGAGTGACCTGCATTTAGGACAATGAGGGCGTTTAGTTACCGCAGTCACAAATGTACTCAGAAGTGTTTGTTTTCCCATGACTGCTACCAATTAGGGAGGACTTAGAAAAAGCCAAAAGGTGAAAGAACTTCGATGCTATTAAATGCTGAGTTCCATCACTTACTGTTTGACCTTGGTCTGTGGATCTATTATATCCTCAGGGTCTCAGTTTTATCATCTATAAAACAGGGATGTTAAGAGATTTATTTTAAGGATTAAATTACTGAATATGTGTGCAATACTCACAACGGTTTTTGTTATGTGTTGTATGACCTATAAAATGTTGATTTGTTATTATTATTATTTACCCATATTCACTTATTTATGCATTCATTTATGGGTTTATTGAACTCTTTCCACAAGACAGACTCTGCCTTCCGTGATAAAAACACAAAGGCAAATGAAAGATTTCTATCTCAAGAGCTGAGTTTGGTGAGGAAGGACATATAAGTGAAGTCAGCAGGATGTGATACAAGCTCATCTGTACCCCTACAAATGCCTCTGGGGGCACACAGAGTCACTGTGTCTTGTTGCATTACATAAAAGGGATATCCAAGGTTAAAGAAGGACATGGGATTTCCAAAAATATGAAAATGATGGGAAAGAATACTCCAGGAAGAGGGAAGAATAGCCATTTGTGAAGTGGCAGAGATAGGCTTAGGGAATCGCAGACAATCCAGTGTGGCTAGGTTATGGCGAGCAAGATCCAGGGAGCTCAAAGGATGGGAAAGAATCAGGAAGAAAAAGAATTTTAGATACCAGGGCCTTGTGCTTGCCAGGCAAGTGCTCTACCACTGAGCTGAATCCCCAACCCCACTTGCTCAGTGTTTTAAACTGGAAATGTGCCATGAGCAAGGTTTGCTAATACCTTGTCACTCCCCACTGATATAACTGCCCCTCTTTCTTTCCTCGGTGCAGTGGTGTGTGAAAACCAGCCCTTATCTCCCACGAGAGCCAGCTGGGTACGTTTCTGCCAACAACACATTCCGTGTTCTCTCTTTGGTATTTGGAAATCAATTATGGGATTCTTTTAAACCAAGGAAATAAAGACAAAATGTTATTATTGTTTTAGAACTTTAAAAATATTTGCAATACCCCGTTGCTTTTGTTTCCTGCATGACCAGTATGAGCATTTCTTTCTTGATTTAGTGAAGGATATCAAATAGAGTATTGACATTATTAGAAAGGCATTAAGCTCTGTAAGTAATTACTCAATCATTTAAATTTAATCTTGATTATATAGGACCTTGCCAGTATGTGTTTAATTAAAGAAAACAAATAAAACTTTAGTCTTAATATTGAAATTATCAACACTTATAAACCATTACAGCTGTTATACAACCAGCTGTTGTCATTTATGTGTAAAAACTTTGCCTGATTCACAAAATACTGCACGAGGATTTGTTTCCATGTATACGAGGTCTCTATTTGTTCCATAATATCCTATAATAAAAAAAGATAGGATGGGGTGAGGAAGAGTAAGCAATATAAAGAGGAAGCCTCTGCTTCTACTGGTTTATTCAGTAGACATCACTGGACATCCAAGAGTTTCTGGGGGTTCCTGAAATGTTATACTATGTAAATTAGTAAAAATGTAGAATTCTGAGTAAAGAAACATCAGAGACAAAGAGAGGACTATTAGGTAATAATAAAAAAGTCAACCCAACTAGAAAATACAGTGATCTAAATGTATAAGCACCAAGCAATAGAGCTGCGAAATGTATGAAATAAAAACAGATAGAACGGAAAGAAAAAATAAAAAAATCCACAAGTACAGATGAGATTTAACACCATTCTCTCTGTAATTGATATAATGACTAGACAGAAAATAATAATGGATTTAGAATTCAACAACATCAACAGTAAACAGAATTTACAGAACATTCATCCAATAACAGTAGAATATACCTCTTTTTAAGCACTCGCCTTACATATACTGAGACTACCATATTCTAAACCACAAAACAAACCTAGCCAAATATAAAGTAATTTAAAGCATAAGGAGTGTGTTGTCTGATTAGGATGGAATCAGAGTAGAAAGCAATAACAAAAAGATTACAAAGCTAAACACTTGGAAATAAGTGATATACTTCCAAGAAGCCCAGAGATCAAAGAAGTCTGAGAAACCCAAATTATAAATAAAGGGCAAACTAAAAGACAGAAAATAGGACATAGGGAGATGGATCTTCCTTAAATGGGAAGGAGATCAAGAGATGAAGGGCAGGAAGGGAGGGGCGGGGATGAAAGAAAGAATGAAATTTTGTTATGTACATGTATAACTTCACACAAGTACACATTATGTACTACAACCATGCACTAATTAAAAAAAGAAATTAAAAAGTATATTGAACTGAATCAAAAGAAAAATACAACATATCCAAATGTGAGGGATATATCTAAAACAGTGCTGAAAGTCAGATGTATAGTTCTGAAAGGAAAAGTGGTCATAACAATCATGGAGTGGTCTCATATCAGTAATCTAAAAGACCCTGTTCAAAAAACGAGAAAAAAAAAAAAAGAGCGAACCCAAAGTAAGCAGATGAAAGGAAATAGTGTAGATAAAAGTTGAAGCCAATTTCTGAAAACGATAGAGAAGAGCAGAGAAAATTAATAAAAGAAAAAGTTGGTTCTCTGAACGTATCAGTCAACTGACAAACCTCTTGCAAATTTGACAACCAAAAATAAAAAAAGAGAGAGATAGAGGAGATACCAGAAGCAGGGTGGTGAGTTTATTGTGGTCCACTTGAGCAGGAACGCCCAGGTGGATTGAGTTGGTGTGGTTCTGGGCTTAGAGGACCCACCTGAGGATTGTTGACAACACAACATAAAGGAGAACGGGAGCGGAAGACGGGGCGGGCTACTTCCCAGAAGAAGCTCTGCTGC
Organism: Hystrix cristata; assembly: GCA_004026905.1. Lineage (NCBI taxonomy): Eukaryota > Metazoa > Chordata > Mammalia > Rodentia > Hystricidae > Hystrix > Hystrix cristata. The sequence continues at coordinate 104,889 of PVJO010001692.1, read as the reverse complement.
GGCTGGTTCTCCAGAACAGAACTCCGCCGTTCTCGTTGCAGAAGGAGCTCGGGGTCTGTCTGTCATCAGGGACGGCTGCTGTTTGCTTCGTGGAAGCTCTGGTCTTCATTTCCACTGTGAGTGTTGTATCCCGGCTGTAGCATAGGATTTCTTCATTCTTTTAGTGCAGGCACGGACTTACATGAGACAGAACTTGATTGGGTCTTTCCAGTCTCCAGTGCATAGAGACAGGTTCTGCACTCTTCCTGCATTTGGTTTGTGTGTGTGAATGTCGAAATTGTAAATGTCCTGTGTTAAATTTGCTCTCTTGCAAACCTTTGACTCTTGCAAATATCAAAGAAATAATAAGGGATTATAGCTAGCAACTCTAACCAGATAAAATTGACAATTTAAATGAAGTGAACTGATTTTTCAAACTATCACAATTCATTTAGTATGAAATAGAAAATTCGAATAGACTTGTAGGAATTAGATTTGATTTGTAATTAAAATCATACCCCTCCCCCCAAAATTTTGAAACTCATTTAGTTTCACTAGAGAATCCTATTCACTGCTTACAAAAGAATGAACACCAATCACATAGTACAATTTCAGAAAACACAAGAGAAGGAAACATTTCTCCAGTCATTCTATGAAGTAATATACCTTATACCAAAACTAGACAAAAATAGTACAAAAATAAGAGTACAGGCGAATAGTCTATTCATGTAGATGTAAAACTTTGTAAAATAATAGCAAATAAGATTCAGCAGTATGAGAATAGGAGTTATATACAATGACCAAGTAAGTTTATTCTAGGGTTTCAAGGCTCATTCATTATTTCAAAATGAATCAATATATGAGCAGTCTAAAGAAGAAAAGTCACAAGATCGTATCACATGATACAAAGAAAAGTCTGGCAAAATTAAACACTCACTCATGGTAGAAAAAACCTGAGAAGAATGACTGAGGAGAAGTTTCCTCTGAGATAAACATTATCTACATAACACCAACAAGTACCATCATGCTGCTGGGAAAAGTCTAATGGTTTCTGCCTAAAACAGAGCACATGGAAAGATTGTTTTGTTTTTTACTACTGCAGTTCAGCATAATACTAGAAGTTTTAGCCAGCGCAATAAGGCAAGAAAAGGAAATAAAAGTACACAGATAAGAAAGAAACGAACAAACACAAAAATGGTCTCTATTTTCTCATGAAATGATAGCCTATGTAGAAATTCCAAGAAATACACAAAACATTCTGAGAATAAATGAGTTTAGCAAGGTTCTGTGAGCAAGGTTCAAATACATATTGAAATGATACATATTTATCAGGATATTGCATTCCTACATATTAGAAGTAAAGAAGTGAAAACTTAGACATGGCGGTCCATGCTTATAAACCCAGTACTCTGGAGACTGAGGCAAGAGGATTGTGGGTTGGAGCCCAGCCTTGCTAGTGACTTAGTGAGATACTGTCTCAAAATAAAGTAATATAAAATTATATGACTGGAGGTCACTCAGTGTGAAGGCATCAGTTCAATCCGTAATACTGGAAAAAAAGAGAAATGAAAAGCAAAACTAAAGATATAATAACATTTATACTTATCCAAAGAAGAACTCCTAATGTGTAAAAAATTACACAGAAGCTACATAAATGGAATGATCGTTTGTGGATTGGAAGATACAATATAGCAATTTTTAATTCTCTTCAAATTTGAAGAACAGGGTTAAAATGATTCCTACTAAAAGCTCAGCAAGAGTGTTTTGGGCTTTTTTTTTTTTTTTTAAGTTATAAACAAGTTTATTCTAAAATTTATGGAAGGAAATGAAAGTAGGATAACTAAAACAATTCTGAAAAAGAAAAAAAAAATGTTCGCACCAGCAAATCCTCCTTTGTACCATGGAATTTCGGCCCTTGGCCACAGCTGGTTAGACGGAGGGGCTAATCCTGCAGCCTGTCTGCCAGCTCAGTGGATAGTCCACATGAATGATTTGAATCAACAGTTCTTACCTCTAAACAGGGAGATACAGAGATACACCAGCTCTCTGAGCATGGACCTGAAAATTAAAATAGAGTCACGTCTAAGGAAACAGGGGTCAGAGTCATGAGGAAATAAAGAGGAATAGGAAAGGACAATAAGCAACAGGAGCACTCTGAGAGGAAACAGGTCAGATGTGTAGAGAGACAGGGCAGTCTGGACAGAGACCAATATTCAGTGAGTAGCTTTCATTCCTTGTGACTTTTAATGTCCCACAGAGCCCAGCTGTGCTTGGCTTTCTGCGGGATTCCTCTAAGTATTTTTATAGCATGCCCTTCCCCCACCCCTCCTTGATTTTGCCTGATCTAAGCCAAGGCTTCTGTACTCGGAGAGCTATAACTAACAAAGTACAGTACGCAGACATCCCTCCCATTTAAGAGAAAAGAAAAACAATGGAGGAGGCAGGCGAGCGGTGTAGATTTCTTCTGTCTTATGCTTCTGTTCTTCCCTCTCTGCTGCCTCCGCAACTGAGGTCTTGTTTTCCCGCCAGCCTCTTTGGCTTCGACAAGTGAGTCCCTTAGAGTGAATTCGAGGGAGGAGAGAGCTTTGCAGGGGGTGGGCCTCTTGTGGGCTCCTGGTGTGCTGCGGAGGATGTGAGACATTCCGTAGCTATTCAGGGGTGCTCCCTGAGTCTTTCCTTTTCTGTGGCTTTTAAAACACCCTCTTGCTGATGCTAGTGCAGTAGAGAGAGCAAAGTTGCCTGTAGCCTCAGTGGGAAGCGCGGCCTGCTGGGATGCGTGTACCCTGAGACGGGGTTGGAGCGCTAGATTCTGACCCAGGCTTTGTCACTTCACACCAGTCCCACAGCTGAGGATTGAAACTTGACTCCTTCCTCTGTAAATTGGGAGATCATCGCCATGTCCTGTGAAAAACGTTCATATTGTTTCCGGATGTAATCCGGTTTCTGCTTAACTCTCCCTCCTCTCCGTCATTCTCTGCTTGGACTGCAGCGGCATCCCTGATGTTTCAGACCCTGCTGAATCTCATCTCATGCCTTTACAGCTTCTCTTTACTTTATTTACAAGATAAAGTATCTACTTTATCTCCCCCGAATCCTTTGTATCCAGGTCTCTGCACTTATGTGTCTATTTTATTTTCCCTTCCTAGAGTGTATGTGTCAGAGGAATGCAGGTTGGTTTGCTTCCCCCACTCTCCTGCTAAACCCTGTTATGTAGTAGATTTTCAACTGTTAGATTGGGAAAGAGAATTACTTACGGCTGTTACTTGGTATTGTTTTTCCAAAGAAACACCTTCCTTATTCCATATAGTGAGAAGATCAACTGCGAGTCAATAAATGTCAAATTTGCTTTGGAGCTATAATCCTGAGTTGTCGCTTGGATGGTTCTTGTGACTTCTGACTTGGGTGAATATCTTAATTCATTGTTGGCCTTTCTGGCCAAGGTATCTAAATGAATGGAGCATGAAGGCTGTAGTCATTACTCTCGCAGCTGCCGCCAGAGGTCTTTTTTCCCCAGCTGTTCCGGGTCCTTATCCTCCAAGGCTTCCCGCAGCAGCCACCTGCAAAAGTCTCTTCCCGTATCATGTATAGGCTAGATTTCAACTCGGAGTAATTCAAATATAACATCCAATGTGATGGCGATGCGTCCAGCTGGGACATAAAGATACATCCAGACATACATTTGCTTTATTTATGTGGAATTAATGACTACATTTGTTAGTTTAAGAAAATCAAAATACCGTTATTTTGTATATGTGACTGCTGTTACAAGCTTGAGGAGTCCTTTTAAAAGAATTTAACTCAATCATTCATTCAGTAATTTATTTGTTAAGTCAATAAATGTTGCAGAAGTATTTAAAGGATTTAGTGTATTTAAGGCAGTCGGTCTGTAGTATTCAGTTACAACGGCCCAAACTCTTTCATTATTATTATATTAATAATCAACAGTAATTGAGTATTTTTTGTACTTTGTATTGCTTTAAATTCTCTACAGGATATATTTCTTATCCTCACAGTAGCCCTATAAGGAATATTCAATTATTATCATCATTTTACAGATGTAAAAAATGAGCTTCGGAAAACATAAGGAAATTTTGCATGATTTTACTGCAACTGGTAACTGACAGATTTGTACCTCCAGCCTCAGGCTTGTGTGGCAGAAGGAATGCCACAGATCAGGAATCTAGCACTCGGAATGTGAGATGAAGTTCAGACTCATTTGTGGTTACAATCCAAGCTCTTAAGAACTTCGACATAATTTCTGGTCAAGTATAGTTTGTCTTCAGGCAAAGGACATGAAATAAATTCACAGGCAATTTCCCTGCACCAGGCCAGGCTGCGAATCTGACACGGCGTAATGATGCCCTCGGGTCTTAGTAATCCTGGTTTGGAAAGGCAGGAGCAGATGGTTATTCTTAGAGTTTAAAAAAATTTGATAAAGCGAGAGTGGACAGGATTAGTTCTTTAGGTTGGACCAGCCCCACTTGCAAATTCTCTGAAGCAGTTCAATCCCAAAGGTTATGTAAATCCACAAATCCCTCAGTGCCATCTGAGAACTCCTTAGGAATGAGCTCAAAAGGACCCGCCTGTGTGGCAGAAGCTCCTAGGCAGGACTCAGATTTCTAGAGCAGTTCGTGAAATACTTGGTTTGTCAAAACTCTCCTGCATTTGATTGTGTGCATGCACGTGAGCATGTGCATGCATGCGTGTGTGTGTGTGTGTGTGTGTGTGTGTGTGTGTGTGTCCTGGGAATTGAACCCAGGATCTTGTGTGCGATAGGCAACTGCTCTACCATGGGAGCTGCAGCGGTAGGCCCTGGGTATCTTTTAAAAGATTAGATCCAGTCTTTAAAAGATTTGATCCCATCTCTACTCTTTTGAATCAGAATTTCAGTAACAGAAATCCAAACTTTTTGAGGGTGATTCTATTTCCATGAATTTTTTGCATACTATGTAAATATATTTCCTCTAACAAGGTACCTTGTACATGTCCCCTGTAGTTTGGTACATGCTGTACCTCTGTACCTTCTGTCTAAAATTAATTATTCTACATCAAGCTATCTGTTTCCTGCTTATTCTTTGAAATCTTCTTCAAGCATACTTCATTTAGGTCTTGACATCCTAGAAGGCTTTAGGGCGCCTTTCATTAGAAAAAAGTGGTTACCAAAGCACAAGCTCTGGAGACAGACTCCCTCCATTTGAATTCCAGTTCAATAACTTCCGGCTTTGTGCTTCATTCATATGAAGCACATAAAGCAAAATTTACGCAAAACTAAACTTAGGTAAATCCTAGCCATTAATCGGGGTTTCCATAGCACATTCTACAAACATCTGTCTTAATATTTATCACTCTTTGGTGATACTTGATTTATTTATCTTGTTCCCTCACTAGATCATAAGCTTCATAAGGACAGAGACCATTTTAGATGACTTCATAGTCTAATGTCTAAGAACAGTATACAGACTAATATGGTCTAATATATATATATAAGAACAGATACAGCAATATCTATTGATTAAATGGGGAGATTTAATTGCGTTTCCTAATAGGTGGAGGGCTCAAGGGCTTAAATTCAAACATATCTTGGATGAATCCTGGTTATGTGACCCAGAACCAGTTAACCGCTTATATTAGTGAGTTTGGGCTATTGTAACAGAAAACTGTAGACTGGCTGGCTTAAGCCTCAGACCGTTTCTCACAGTTCAGGAGCGAGAAAGTCCAAATCAATGAGCCAGCCAACTGGTTGATTTGGTTCTTGGTGAGGACCTTTCTTCTGGTCTACAGGTAGCTTCCTTTTCACTGTTTCCTCATACGGTAGAGATGAAACTCTGGTGTGTCTTCTATTTACATACAACAGAGCAGTAATACTATGAAGCTAACTTCATCCTCATGATCTCATCTCAGCCTAATTGCCTCCTAAAGGTTTTACCTGCAAATATCATCATATTAGGGGTCAGGGCTTCAACGCAGGGATTTTAGAGGAAACCAATTTTCATCCATAAGACCTTGCTGGGCTTCAATTTTCTTAGCTGTATGTATCAAGATCATTTGGTGAAGCTTAAAATAGTTAAAATATGGCTGGGGATTTAGCTCAGTGATTAGAGTGCTTGCCTTGCAAGCACAAGGGCCTGAGTTCGATCCCCAGCACCACAAAAAAAAAAAAAAAAAAAGTTAAAATATACACAGCATCTGGGACAGCCCTTGATTCCAGACAAGACCCTTAATACCTGGGCGCTTGTGTCATTATAATCCAAGAAAGATACACAGCAGAATTATTTATATGTGCACATAGATCTCCAGAGCTTCAGACCTGATGTACAAATAATATCTCAACTAAAAATTATTGTTAGTAATTATTATATTTTTAAAACTCACAAAAGCTTTGTTTTCTGAAGAAAATATGGCTTTCTCCCTATAATCAAGTGGAAAATATAATGATACCTATGATAAGAGTGCCCTTATTCAGGAAAAAAAAGCTTTTGGAGGATTTATAAATGGATGTTTCTAGGTCTGTCCTATGTACATTATGTGGAACATTTTATCTGCTCTGTTATAGCTACATGTTAAGGAAGTGTGGAAGAAATGAATAAACACCCTTTCGTTCTTTCCTTGTTCACATTACAGTGATCATCCGTATTTTGCATCTTGTGCTTTTTCAACATGGAGAGTGTCACCTAGTAGGAGGAAATTAAGTACAGATCGGAGAACATTTTTCTAGGGCATCAGATAGAGGCCTGGGTCTCCTCTCAGTCCTGTGAGCAGCCAACTTGAAATGGCGAAATCTGAGTCTCTCCCTGTGGAGTTGAGTTACCTTTGGGTGGTATGTTTTTCTTTCCTACATACGTTCTCCAATGTGATAGATAATTGTGAACTCCTCAAGAATAGTAAGATCTTCTGAGTATTCTAACTAGCAGCGCGCCTGGTACATGACTGGCAAAATGGGGTAGAAGGGAGGAAAAAACACGAATGCTGGGAAGTCAGGTTGGGAGTCCTGGGAATAGGGAAGGTTTGTGGCACTGGGTTTTTATTAGAATACTGTGTTTACTTTGAGGGTCTCCTATTTTAAACAAATTGGAGAGTCCCAGGGAAAGACTAACCAAATGAATGAAAGAAATGTACGTGGATTATTTAGCTAAAGGTTTTACAAGACTCCACTTAACTCTGGAGGAGGGAAATTGCTTTGCCCTAAAGCCACACAATTTTCCTCTGTTTGTGTTTGAAGAGCAAATTCAAACTGGATTCTCCTCAGGGTCGGGAACACAGTGGGTGTTCAGGGAATCTGTGTGGAATGAATGATTCAGTTTTTTCCTTCTGGGTTGCCGATCTAGCTAAGCAAGAGACTCTCGTTCAAGGGGTGGGCATGCTGAGAGGTTTGAGGGGTGTACCAAAATTGATTCGCAGAGCACAAGTAGTCACACAGTTGGTGTATTTAATAGAGGGGGAAATGAAACAGAGATGAGAGAGAGAGAGAGACAGAAAGAGAAAAAGAGAGAGAGAGGGAGAGAGAGAGAGATTGGGGAAAAATCTTGAAAGGAGATCATTTACAAACCACAAACTGATTTGCCGCAATCTTAAAAGAGCAACTGAAAGGATTGTTGGGTATAAGGCTGGCGCTGCTGGGGAGGCATCTGGGACGATTTGAGCAACTGGGTACCGGTCCCTGGAAACTCGCAGGCCGGGGCCAGCCTGTCATTACTGGTTCGCTGTTGCCCTCTGCTGGAGAATCTGTTGTCATCCAGGAAACTGCAGACTCGTGGAGCTCCGCGTGCTCTCTGACCCGGGGGGATCCAGGCTGCCCATCAGCTATGCCCGCTCTGCTAGTGCTGAGGAGCTGCGGAGGCCAGCCGTGGGTGGCAAATGCTCCACCAGGGAAGACTGGCTCTCACCACAGAGGGGCTGGAGCTTATTCCGTGCCCGACTCACTTACTGAGACTCTGCTCTCTTTTGGGCTGTGCTGGATACAGTACAGGAATCCCGCTATGAATAAGACACCGGTACTGCAGTAGAAGCCTCCCGTTTAATGTGTGTGGGGTCATGGGCAGGGCAAGTACAGAAATCGCTGTAATAGAAAATTGTGACCAGGCCCAAAGAGGGGCACCGATATGGGCTTGTGTGTTTTAAAGGAAGCACGAGGACATCTACTTGGGGATAATAGCATTTAAGCTGAGAATTTGAAGGACCAATGCTATTTTTAAAATTTTTTATAAATATGTATTTTATTATAAAAGTAGAAACTTTTTGTTATAAAATAAACTGATAGATAAGAGCAGAACGAAATCAAAATCACTTGCAATCCCACTCAGAAATACTCAATGTTAATATTTTGTTGCATTCATTATTTTGCTTTTGCTGTTACAGAAGTGAAACTCTACTTGAGGTACCATTTGTATCCGGCACTTTCTTACTGGATGACACGACGTTTCCCAAATGTTACTGATTTTTTAATGTGCTATTTTATAGGGGAGTATTCGTTGTATAAAACGAACCATCAAGTTCCCCAAGCAACCTGTGTCAGGCCTGATAGGTTACACTGAGCAGAGATCATTCTTTACTCTTTCATGTTAGGATAATTTTTAGACACCTACAGCCTTGGAGACAGAAAGCTAAAATCTGACTTTGGCTTTGCAGAGTTTAAAGAATAGAAGAGGACAGGGGCTGGGGATTTAGCTCGGTGATTAGAGTGCTTGCCTTGCAAGCACAAGGCCCTGAGTTCGATCCCCAGCACAAAAAAAAAAAAAAAAAAGAATAGTAGAGGGACATTAATTATATAATTGTAAAAATAACTGTAACATTTCCTGTGGGATAAGTGTTCTGAAAGAGAACTGTGTGGAGCTGTGGAGGTGTATATTAGAATGAAGGGAAGGATCTCAGAGAGCCGAGGCCAGGAGGGAGGGGTCTCAGCTTAACGGATGTTAACTAAGGGCAGAAGATCAGAAAGAACCATGCCGGCAAATGGAACAGCATGTGCAAAGGCCCTTAAGTTGGAGGGGGCAAGGTAAAGACAATTGAAATAAGATTAAGGAGAATTGAGTGGAATGATTTGGCTTGAGATGAGGTTGAAGAAGTAGGTGAGGCCTAACCCTACAGAGCCCTTTATATGAGATGAAAAATTTTTATTATTTCTCATACAGCCATGGGAAACTGTTAAAGAGGGAAGGGGTCAAGACCAGATTTAGTTTTTCAAGAGAATCTCCTCCCTGCCGTAGAGTAAGAGATTGAAAATAAGCAAGAGTAGATATGGGAAAACCAGGTCTAGGTGGCCAGCATCCCCAGTCTGCTGAGAGGCTGATTTCAACAGTCCAGGAGGGGTAATGGCCAGTGATGGGAATGGAGAGAAGTGGGTGTTTTTGAGATATTTTGAGAATAAAACGTGTAGGAATTGGCGTGGATAGTGAGGGAATATTATTAGTAGAGAATGACTCTGCAGTCTCTACAAAACAGAATGGACAGATATTCCCTGAGATAAAGACACTGAAGGAGGACAAGGTGGCGAAGGGACACTGAAGAGTTTTGTTTTGGGGACAAGGCTGCTAGAAGAGCAATCTCAGGAGTGGTGTGTATTGTCGCCTCCCTCTTTCTCAGGTGGGTTTAACGGCATTCACACACCACACTAAAGGAGCCTCTTTCTGGAAATGGTCGTGCTGAGGAGAAAGCAAGCACTATTCTTAGATTCGGTGTTCTGGGGTCTGTTTCAGGTCCTGGAACCACTCTTGCTACGTGTAAGACGCTGGGCAGATCATTGTATGCGCCTGTGGACTTTAGTTTCCTTGTCTTTAAAATGCGAGTAGTAACATTTAGTCTGAAGGCTTATTGTGAGAATTAAATGACAGCATTGATATTCAAGGACTTGCTAAACCTTCCCAAGCTCCGCAAACTCAATGTATTATTGTTAATTCTCTTTCTATATTTGTTGTTATTATGCCCTCAAAACTTCAAGAGTATTAATATCAGGAACATGAAAGTCAATGTTTTCTCCATGAATTCTTTAGGGGAAAAAAAGGTGTGATTGAAGTCTAAATAAATATACCACCCAGGAGCTAGAGATGGTGGCCCCAAACTATTTATAAGCCTGTGTGTTTACTTGAATTCAGACATTCCTGACATGTAAATTATGCAGAGTCCGTGTCACAGCAGAACACTCTGTGTTCCTAAAAAGAATTCTCCTTTTTCCCGGAATCCTTTACCTTTTAAAATAAATCTCATTATGGAGTGCTGACATTTTCAGTAAAACCATTCAACCAAAAGCTGCAGTTTTTTAAAGACTAAAAACAAGTCTGGTTTATTAGGCAGCAGCTCATAATGTACTGCTAAGTAGATACGATCTATTTAGAGAAGTTTATGTAGATATCTGATAAGACATTTCAGAGTCCTTGTCTCTTCCTAAGATTGAGAATGTTAAGCAGGCTGTGAAGAATCCGCTCCTTCTCTCAGTGGAGTAGGAGTTGAATATCACTGTGTGTTAGAGTGGGCGGAAACCACAGAACGAAGATTTAAACCAGATCTCTTGGGTTCTAGCCTTCTTTCCACTGTACACTAATGCTAGTATCATTTCCTAGCAGACTGACTTTGGATGTAACCTTTTTAAAGGGTTACGGGTAGCTATAGAGCTGATACTTAAAATGTGTAATGACTGGCACACAATACGGCCTTCTTCAAAGATCTCATTCTCCTTTTTCCTCTTTTCTCTTCCTTTCTTTTCCCTTTGTGTTTTTCTGTCACTCACATTTTCTCCTATTTTTCTTCCTTAAGGTCACCTTGTGTGTCTCTCTTTAGACTGCTGTGTGAGTCAGCATTTTGTGCTGTGACCAAAATACTTAACACACACAGTTTAAAAGAGGAAGGATATACTTGGCTCTTGGCTTCAGAGGTTTCGGTCCATGGTTGGCTGGCTCCAACGCAGAAATATCATGGAAGACGGGTGTGGTGGAACAAAGCTGCTCACTTCATGGCAGCCAGGAAGCAGAGCACAGGGGCAGAGCTCCAGGGAGAGATGTCTTCCAAGACATGGTATCAGCGACCCATATCTAACAGGGTCCCCCCTCCTCACAGCACATTCAGCTGAGAACATCCGCTGATGAGTTCGGAACCTCCATGATCAAATCACTGCCCCACGAGTCCTAGTCCAGTCAAGCTGACAGTGGAGTGTAACTGGCACAAGTACACAGAGAAGTGGAGTGTATCTGAGTCACTCAAAGTCATTTAGTGACCTGAGTCCCTACTGGTAATAACAATGGCTAATTTTAGGGTCCTGCCAATCATTTCTCTTAACTGTCTCCCAGACATAGGCAGTAAGTACTAGTATTGACTCCATTCCACAGACTGGTAACCCAAATCACAGAAACTTAAATGTTCAATCTTGCAGAGGCAGTAAACGACAAAGCAGGAAGTGCGAACCCACTCTGTCACACCAGCCCAAATCATCCAAAGTGATGATAATTGGCATTTAGTTATTCACTCAGCTGATACTCACTCAGTATGGGTTGTTGGACAGGAACTAGATAGAAGCAATAACCCTGCCGATGTGGTCTCTTCCCTCATGGAACTATTACACAGTGTAGACACCCAGCCCGTACTTACTGGCTTCCCCGTCCTCTGTGCTGAAGTGTCCGCTCCAACTGGCCAGTGGTCAATGTGCTGTCAAAACATGTTATGTATCATTCCTTCCTACAAGTGGGAATAAATGCGTGCCACAAAGGAGAAAGGGTCAGGGTGTTCTCAGCTTTATTCTAAGGACCGGCTCTAGAGAGGAGCATAAGCGACCCTTTTTGAAGGAGGCATTTGAACCACAACTTGAACACTGAGTCCTCTCAGCCTGCTGAGGGCAGAAGCCAAACCACACACAGACTGTAGTTTGTGTTGAGGCTCTTGGGTTTGCTTTTAAGTCAAGGAAGTGCTATTTAATCAAGTGAACAGGGGAGCAATAGCAATCAGCTTTTATTTTAAGAACAACATGGTGGTTACTGTACAAAGAATGGTCAGGAGCAGGGTGCCCACACAATTTGCACTTTAGATTGATTCTGTGTGGTGAGAATTCAGACATGAATTGCTCACAAATTAACTTTTTCAGTTTTTTAGTAGAAACCATATCCCGAAACAATTCTAATAAGCCACACATTACTGTATCCTAAAGGCTATAGTAGAAAGCAAAAACACTTTGCATCAGGGAATTATAGGATAGGCTTAGTTACTCTCAACAAAAACTATTGTTCTTGTTCTTTCTTGTTTTCACTCAGAGGAATTCTTAATTTGTAGTCAAATTTTTCCATGTGTGCCCTAAATGGTTCTCACTCCTGAAGTAAATCAAATCAGTAAACACTTATCTGATGTCTATTCTGTCTTTGGATTGAAAGAATCCCACTTGACTTGTTTGCTTCTGTTTTGACCAGGGGGGTTATGGTAGGATGAACAGTGCATAATGGCCTGCATTCCAGCCTCCTTTTTATCCATAGTTAGTAATGCGGCCTTTGGAGATTAGGATAAGGCAGTATGTAATGTGTAAATTTTGTAGTAGAGTGTGGATTGAATCAGAATAAAGATGTTTTGGTGTCTTTGGGAGAAGATGTGCTCCGCTAAGGTCTCTGGGTGGTGGGAGATGTGGACAATTGTACAGCAGTTGAATGCCAACGCGCTGCAAACCGAGTGTTCCTCTAATGGATTTCATCGTGGAGAATCTTCTCTGAGCTCTGTGTTGGCAAAACATTTCCTTGTCGTTTTGCACATTCCCTTTTCCCTTAGTCATGGAGACAGCTTGAGGGATGGGTAACATTAAGTACCCCTCAGTTCCTCTTTCTTCTGGCATTATTGATCTTCACTGTCTTCTGTGTTAGATGTTTCAGTGAAAGCCATCTTTAATTTGAAAAGTGTAAAGTCGTCTACTTTCTCCTCCTTGACGATCCTTATAGGATAGACCACTGGAACAATGAGAAGGAGAGAATTTTGCTGGTCACAGACAAGACTCTGTTCATCTGCAAATATGACTTCATCATGCTCAGCTGTGTGCAACTGCAGCAGATTCCTCTGAGTGCTGTCCATCGTATCTGTCTGGGCAAGTTTGCCTTCCCTAAGATGTCCCTGGACAAGTGAGTACGATGTCTTAACATGGAGAAGTGGCAGCAGAGGTGTGGCAGGCGAGAAATCAGAACAACATCAGTTCAGTACTGTAAGCTGGGAGGATTCAGGGAACAGGGAAGTTCTATGGTTGAACTTACCAAATTATAGAGTTCCCACTCTGCATCAGGTACCAAAAATACAACTTTAAGCAAATTTGTGCTTTAATATGTGAAATTGACAAGTAAAAGGTTAAATGTAAGGCAGGAAGACGTGTGAGAACAAGGAAAAAAGCTCTTGACACAATTCATGTGGCACACAGGAGAAGTTTTCCCGGACTACCACTTGAGCCAATATTTGTTGTTGGATAGGAGGTACAATGGAAGAAGAACCAAAATTAAATAATGTTGCAAGCAAAAGGACCAGTACCCCAAAAGAGTGGAGGTGGGACGTGCGATCCCTTTGGGACTTCAAATTATTCTGTAAAGCCAAGTGGACAGAGCTCAAGATTGCTAGCTAATTGCTAGTAAGTCTTTTTGGAATCTTCCCTGGAGCTTAATGGGAGTGAAGATTGACTCTCCGTGTGACAATGACAGTTAACTAGGGACCAGATGGAGTCCATAGATGAGGACCCTTGAACTGAGTGTTCCTGTGATGGCCTTGGAAAGAACCACATTTCCTAAATATTTCAGATCTAAGCCATAAAGACAACCACGTTCTTCTAAGACTAAATATACATTCTCATTCAATTCTAAGCTGCCTGAGGACGGGTACCATATTGGCTGTGCTTTGTGTACCTGACATTGGGTCTGGTGCACAGTAAATTTTGAGAAATCCTTTTAAGACAGAGAAAAAAGCACGGCTTAATGAAGTGATTGATTTTCCTCATACAAAGGTTACCGTAACAAAGACCTATTTTTATTTCCCGTTTCATGGATATAATTCATTTAGTTCATTAAATTTAAAACTGATAGATTTTTTTTCAGTAATACATACACATTGTAGAAATGTGTGCAATCATTACAGATTTTTTTTTTTAAGAGTGGTGGGGATCGAACTCAGGGCCTTGTGCTTGCTGGGCAAGCACTCTACCACTGAGCTAAATCCCTAGCCTCAACTTTTCTACTCCAGATCCTCAGTCCAATATTTCTGTCCACAGGGGATAGGAGTTTCTTGTTCATATTGGAAGAAATGATCTATAAATTGTACAGAATAAAAAGATCTCCTGTGTATATATGTACCTGAATTTTTACATAGTCTTAAAATGTATGTCTATACTCACATAGTTGTTGTGTACTCTTTTACCCAACAGGAGCATATGTCACAAAATGTCCTGTCTCATGCTTTATATCCGCGATACCTTGGAGGTGTATATCCTAATCATCTGTAGGTCAATCTCAATCTTCAATAGTGCAGAGTATTTTAAGTCTAATCTATTTATCCAGCCCCTCACAGATGGGTATTTATTTTTAACTTCGCTACTACCATCAATGCTGCTATAAGTATTCTTGCCTACAAGACATTGCACAAATACACAAACGTGTAGGTAACAGTTCCAGAAACAAAATTATTAGTTCAAAGTCCTGTGACTATTAACTGATAGAGGCTGCCAAATTGCCTTCCAGACAGGTGATACAAAAGGGTACTCCCATGAAATAGGAGAACGTTCTTTGCTACACATTCTAACCTGCATTGTGTATAGTGGAGCTAGAGGTAAAGGAAAAGTTTCTATTTTCTTGTTTTTCTTTTTGTTTTTGTTTTGTTTTAATTTGCACCACTAGCTTTTAAGGGACTTCAAGTATGTTTTTCTAAATATAGAAAGTCATTTTATCTATTTTTCTATAAAATGCCTTTTTTGCCCGTAGCCCATGTGTTTTTTTTTCCTATTAGGGTACTGAATTTTTTCTTAATTTGTAAAAGCTATTTATATATCACAGAACTCCTTCTCTTTTCTTCCATATATGTCACAAATATTTTTCCCATTTGTTATGTCTCATAGTTTTATAATGCTGTTTTTATGGCTGATTTTTAAGTATTAAATGTATCAGTATTTCAAGGCTTCTCAGTTGATGACTTATTTGAGAAAGGCTTGCTCTGCACTGTAATTAGAAAATAAATTTCCAAGTTTTCTTCTTATCTTGTAATTTTATTTTTTATTTTTTTCTTGTAAAATTATTTATTTATTTTTTAAATTTTATTTTAATAGTACATTTTAGATGTACATAGTGATGACATTCATCATAGGGGATTTGTACCTATACATGATGTATCTTGTTGCTGCTTTTTTTCCCATTCCCCTCCCCTCACTCCTCTTCCCTCCCTATTTACAAAACCTTTGCTTCCATTTTTTTCCTTCCATTTCTTATTTCTCTTGTCCTCTGTTCTGTTCCCCCTCCCTTGTTCCCTTTCCCTTTTGGACATTTTCTTCCCTTTCCCAATATAATACTTTTTAGTCTTTATTTACACTTTCAGTTTCTCACACCAGAGAAACAATGCGGTATTTAAACATGTGTGTCCGATTTATTTCACTTGAGAGTATGGTTTCAAGATGCATCCATTTACCTAGGAATATCTCAAGCTTATCATTCTTTATGGCAGAGGAGTGCTCCATTGTATAAAAAAACCACATATTCTTTATCCATTCTGCTGTTGATGGGCATTTGAGCTGTTTCCAAGATTTAGCTATTACAAACTGTGCTGCTATAAACATGGGTGTGTATATATCTCTGCGGTGTGATGCTTTTAATTCTTTTGGGAAGATACTACCAAGGGGAATAGCTGGGTCAAATGGAATCTCTAGTCCTAGTTCCCTGAGGAATCTCCACACTGTTTTCCATAGCGACTGCACCAGTCTACACTCCCACCAACAGTGGAGAAGGGTTCCTTTTTCTCCACAGCCCCGCCAGCATTTGTTATTGGCTGATTTGTTGATAATAGCCATTCTTTCTGGAGTGAGGTGGAATCTCAGTGTTGTTTTAATTTGCATCTCTCATCTCACATTTGCTTGTGTAAGAAAAAAATATACAATCATTTGTTATTTTATCCAGATGATATTCTAGGGTTTTCAACATCATTTATTCAATATTCCAATTTCTCACATTGATTGGAAGTGCATCTACATCATATATTATTTTTCCTTTGTATATTTGTTTCTTTCTAGATTCTTCATTCCATTTCTTTTTTTCTGTTTATTAGTGGATGAAATGGCTTCAATTATTCTAATCATATGTTATGTTTTGATATCTGATAGTCACTTTTCATTTATTAATCTTCTTCAAATTTAAAAGTTTACATATATTTATTTTTTCATCAGCTTGCCTGTTTTTTTTTTTAGAAACAATCTTGTTTGGGGCTGGATAGGACAATTAATTTAGTAGTAGAGTGTTTATCTAGCATATGTGAGGCCCTCAGCTTAATTCTCACCAACAAAAACCAAATCTTGTTTTTTTTTAAGATTTTTCAAATATAAAATTAGGCTTTCATTACTAAGATAAATCTATCTCGCGATGATATTTTATCCTTCAAATATATTGTAGGTTTTAGTTTGTTAATACTTTATTAAGGATTTTGTGTTTTTGCTTAATACTTTATTGAGGATTTTGTGTTTTTGCTTATAAGAGGTATTAGTTTGTTATTTTAATCCTTTTATAATATCTTTGCCGGGTTTTGATATTTGGATTATGTTGCCATTATCCCTTTATTTTCTAAAAAAAAAAGAAAAAAGATTATAAGGAGTGTAATCTCTTTTCTAAACATTTAATGGAGTCTACAAGGGAAATCTGGGCTTGGACATTTGTTTGTTTTTAAATAATGAATTAATTTGCATTGTAACACTTGATTTCATTAATCGTTTTTATTCTATTTTGCTTTTGCTTTAGTAAATTATATATTTCAAGAAATGTATTGCTTTTATAACTTGTGGTTAAAAACATAGCTCGTTAATAATATTCCCTTATGACTTCCTTAATGTCATTTCCTAGAAAAGGTGGTCTGTGTCTCCTCGTCTGTCTGTCTCTCTCTCTTTCCAGTTTTAGCAAGAACATGTTTTTTTATTTGGCTAACTTTCAATATTGTTTGATTTTTATTAGGTTGATTTCTACTTTTTATTATTTCCTTTCTTCTCCTTACTTTGGGTTTACTTTTTTCTTTTCCTTTTTAACTCTTTAAGGTTGAAACCGAGGTTATTGATTTTAGATATTTTTTATTTCTTAACATGAGCCTTTAGAGCTACAAATTTCTTTGTAAGCACTGATTTTTCTATAGCACACAGATTTGATATTCCATTATCATTCGCAGATTATTTTTTATCTCTCTCATCCATAAATACTTCTAGAATTTGTATTTGTCATTTCCCAATATTTTCCTCTCTACCTATCTTTACATTACTCAATTTTAATTTAGATAACATACTACCTTTAACTTCAATCTTTATAAAGATACATAGACTTGTTTTGAGGATTGAACGATGACGTATCTTTGTGAATATACCATGTGCCCTTGAAGGAATTTTATTTGTAGTTTTCTATACATATGAGTAATTTGACAATGTTGTATTCTTGTCTTTACTGATCTTTATCTAGTTTACAATAGCTACTGAGACTGGTGTCAAAAACTTATACTTGTGGAATTTTCTAGCTCGCTCTTTAACTTTGTTAACTTTTGCTTGATATATTTTGACAGTCTCCTATTATTTGCATGCACAGTGATGCTCAGTATGTTTTCCTGATAGGTCTGGCCTCTGCTCATCATGAAATACTTCTTTTTATCTCCGGCGATACTCAACACCTTAAATCTGATGTTAGCAGCACTTTATATTCACTGGTCACATAATATATCTTTTTTCTTCCATTTACTCTCTACATCTTTGTATTTAAATTGTGTTTCTTATGGAACTCACATTGCTAAATTGTGCTTTTGATCCATTCTGATGACATCTGTCTTTTAATGTGAGTGCTTATATTGTTAATATTTTTGTAATTTTAACATAATTAGAGTTAGGACTATAAGGCTGCCTGTTACTGGCTTTCTTCTTCAGACTTGCAATTCTTTTTTCTATTCTGACTTTTTTTTTTTTTTTTGTAGCACAGGTGAATGAACCCGTGCACACCAGGCAGGTGCTTAAGGACTACTGAGCTACGTCTCCAATCTTTTTTTTTTTTTTTTTTTTTGAGACAGGTTTCTAGATAAATTGCCCAGACTGGCCTTGAACCTTCTTGCCTCAACCTCCTGAGTAGCTGAGATTACAGGTGTATGGCGGTGTATCCAGTTTCACTCATGTGATTTGCTTGCTTTTGTTTATTTGTTTTTGAGATAGGGCCTCACTATGCATCCAGGCCGGCCAATCACTCACCTTTTGATTAAATATTCTTCATAATATAATTTTAATCTATTTTGGCTTTTTAGTTACAACACTGTACACTTACATGTTGAGACTGGCTGAGGGCAGCATTTCACAGCCTTAGCACTGCTGACATTTTGGACAGGATACTTCTGGTGTGTAGGAAGCTGTTCTCCATAATAGAAGATGTTTAGCAGCATTGCTGGCCAGTGTGAACCTACCTGCCAGCAACTACAAATCACTGACCTTTTAATTTTTGCCTTTTCCACAGTGTTGCATAGTTCAAACCATATAGTGTAGACTCTTCAGACTGGCTTCTCACTGAGCAGTATGTACTTGATGTTACTCCGTATCTTTGTGGCTTGATAGATCATTTAAGAAAATCATACTTTTATTTTTCTCCTTAGATCTAATTAACATGGCCAACATTGTCACACATTTCCTAATACTGAAGCACTTTTGCATGTCGAATATATGAATTAAACTTGAGATGACTATATCTTTATTAATATGCTATTGAATATTAATTGAATTTGCTGTTAGGTTTTTGTATTAATATTCCTAAATTTGATTGATAGGTGTTTTCTTTTATTGTGCTCTACTCAGAGATTTTATATCAACATTAGCCAATTTGAAAAACAAAGTTTGCTGCTTCTCTTGATTGAATTTATCAATAAATAGCTTTATCTGTTACTTAGAGATTTGTTATATTTCATCTATGAAAATGCCTGAACCGGGTACTTTTAAGGAAGAGTAGAACTACAGTACTTCCACTTTTTCTAAGGTATTGGTATGTTTAGATTTCTTTCTTTTGTGACGTTTCTGTTATTTATATCATATTACAAACAAATTTAGTCTTCTTCAGGTTTACAAATATTCTTGAAATTGAGAGAGAGCAAGAAGAGAGGAGATGAAGAGAACAATTAAAGATTATTTTGTGTGTAATATTCTTATGTGGAGTTTCAATTAGCTAATGGCTAGTTGACTAGCTGATATATTTCAAAGTATCTTTGTATTTGAATTTATTTGCTCATAATAGAATTCTTTCATTTTCCAATTATTTTCTACATTTACCTGTACTATTTCCTGATGTTCTATTTGTGTATTTGGTGGATTAAGCAGTTTGTAGTACCTTCACTTGATATTTTGACTCATTTATTCATTTTTATTAGATATATAGTTATATTTTATTATTACATATTAGTATACAGCTATTTCTGTTTGTTCATCTCCTCTGAGAGTACATTGAAATAACATTTTTAAAATTTAGTTTTAATTCTTTTAAATTTTGTTCTTAATTTCTAGTTTCATTACATTGTATTCAGCGTGTCTTCTCTGTTTCTCTGCTCTGTAATTTATTAAATATTTTTACATTTAAATAGTTTTTATTAGTTTCATAAATAGTTGAATGTGCTGTCTTTGGTTTCTTTGCTTGAGGTTTGATAAGTAGTACTTAGATCCACTGTTGTCGTGTTATTTATCTTTTTCTAGCTTTGCCTATTTATTCAATAATTTTTCTGGTTACTCAATCTGTCATACACTGAAATAGGAGAATTAAATTTCCCTATTCCTGTGGTGGATTGTCAGTTTGTGTTATGAATGTCGATACTGCGTTGTTTGGTGTACAAATATTACATACGATGACTGCGTTTTTCATAATAAAATTTATTTTTTTAATGCCTTGTTTGCTGTGCGTCACAACTTTTTTTTTGTATTTTCTTGATATGTCTTTGCTTATTTTTGTACTTCAGACTTTCCAAACCTCCTGTTTTTTTATTTTTTATTTATTTTTTTTTTTGGTGCTGGGGATCGAACTCAGGGCCTTGTGCTTGCAAGGCAAGCCTTCTAACTGCTGAGCTAAATCCCCAGCCCTGAACCTCTTGTTCTTAATGTGTAATTGCATACAGCATATCATGCAACCTGGGTATCTTTTTCTTTCAATTAGTAAGATTAGCCTATCTAAATAAGTTCCCGTGATAGGGTCTTCTGCCATTTTGATTTTTCTACAATCATATTTAAAAATATAAACCTGTTGCCTACATTTACTTTGCTTTCCATGGAGTGGATTTTTCTTCTGATATGACTTTGTAGGCTGCTTCTTATTCTACTGGTAATTGCAAGTGTAATTTAACACAATAGCCTTAGTCCTGTATTTTCTGAATACTATCTATTGACTCACTAATAGAAACCCATTTATGTGAACAAATACAATTTTTATCATTGTTTCCTACTTTGACACAATTAAAAAAAAAAATGGCAGCCAGCACATTGGTGCACACCTAACCCCAGTACTCTGAGAGGCTGAAACAGGTGGAGTCCAAGATTGATTCTAGTTTGGACAACTTAGTGATTTAACAAGAACCTGTCTTGGCCAGGGGGTGGGGTGGGGGGAAGGCAGCTAGGGATGTAGCTCATTTAAAAGGTCTTAAATTCAATCACTAGTACTGAAAACAAAATTGCTTATAATGATCATTTCTATTAGTCACTTTAATGGTTATTTACCTGAATAATGTTTTCACTTGATGTGCTGTCTTAAATAGTGTGCCTTAAACCTCACTTTGAGAGACAAGGAATCTTCGTGTTTCTACTACTCCCAAGTTCTTCTCTCCTTTGCTTCCTTTCTTTGATTAGTTTTACCACACAGAGTTCATCTTCTTATGGAATGTTTTATTTAATTTCCCACGAAGCGTCCAAATATTACCACCAGGCATTGATGTAACTCGAGTCCTCCTAATTAACCTGTGTGGCTTTCTCCAAGTCTACACGTCGTGCTTTGGTGAGGAGGCCTGTGCCAGCAGATGGCAGGCTGCTAGTGGTGAAAGGGCTCTTCCCGGGGTGCACATGTGGTGCCATAAAGGGGTGATTGTTTCAGTTTAGTTCAAGGACGTTTGGCAAACCACTAAATTAGAGTCTTGGGTTCTAGTTCACATTCCATAGCCTCCAACTCTGTTTCCCCATCTATGAGAAAGCGACGTGGTCCTTCTGCCTCAGCTCTAAGGACATAACATGAGGGCACTTTGTGAGATGTCTCATGGCTGTCAGGTATTGACAGGTCCTGATTTCTCTCCCGGTTTACAGCTTTTGTGAACATGGAACTAAGCAGGTTAATTTGATTGCTATCTCTACTTCCACCTGAATTGGGCCTCCTCAAATATGAGATCACCACGCCGAGGTCAGAGGTGAGGCAGCATCTGGTCGGGAAGAGAGTAGGAGGTGAGGGAAAATAAGCTGTGAGATAATGACACTGACTCTGGAGAACAGTCTGGGCAGAGTCTGAGCAAGTTCCCTTGTTGGAGGAAAACACACACTGGCTGCAGGTGGGCATGCTGTCAACGTTTGCCGAGAGTCTGTACCTGCCCTGTGCCACCTGCCCTTCCATATTCAGGGGAAAGCAGGGCTCTCTGACTTGTTTTACAGTTGAAAGGGGAGTACAACAGGTCTTCTGGGGTTCAGGCATCATCAGCCCCTGGAAATTAGAGCTGGCTCTCAAACCTAATCTCTTCACTCCCTGTCCAGTGCTCTTTTCTATGGGTAGATAATTCTCTCTCTCTTCCCTCTCTCCGTCCTCTTTCCTCCATTTCCCTTCTCTCTTTCTTCATGTGTGTACTATTTTCCTTCTTCCTCTCTTTCCTTTTGTCTCTATTTTTTCCTTGCCTGTTTGTTATTTTCTTTCTTTCTTTCTTTTTTAGGTCTCTCTCCTCCCTTTTCTTTTCTCTCTGTATCTCTGGGTAAAGATAATTCTTGTTAGATTAACTTTGGCTTCTGACAGTCAGAACTTAGCAGCACATGTGCCAACATATCCCATGTACTGGTACTTACAAAACAGTTGTTTTGTTTTCCTCAGTTTGCCTCTGGCTTAACGTGAAGGGAAGGGTGATGGCAAGAGACAACTGAAGGCCATGGATCATTTTTTTTATGAGATGAGGGCAGATTCTTTAGATTAGAGCATTCACCACAAACAAAACCAGGAAAGAGTAAAAGTCTGATTTATCCTCCAGGGTAAGTAGTTGCTGTACATATCTGTGTTATCATCCTTTATCTGGGTTGGAAACCCTAAATCTTATTTCTAGTATAATTGGATTCATTCCCAGATTTTAATTAAAAACTAATTTCCATAATTCTATTGTGTCTATAACCTTCTAGAGAAATAGAGGAAGGAAGGGAAGAATAGGCTTCTATGGTAACTAACTATAAAGTCGAAGCTATGACTAATATTAACCACATCATTTTCTTGATGTATGAATCTGGACAAATCACTTTACTTCTTGTGAGTCCCAATTTCTAACCTATAAAAATGTGAATAACACAATCCTTTCCAGGCCTAAATATATGGTCATTGTAGTTTTAAATGTTAGATATGACAGTGCTTTGTAAATTATAAAGCCCCAAAGTAAAACTGTGTTTTAATTTTGACAATTTTGTGGATATCTAAGACATCCACGTTTACTTTTCCCCCACTTACTTATATATCCACAAGAGAGAACAGTGGGGAAAATGAGATTCTGAGTAGTCAAATGACTTGTCCAGCCTTGGAAACAGATAGGTGGTAGGATCTGAAACCTGTGATCCTTCGATTTCAAATCCTCCCCTTCTGTTAGGCACCTATTATTACCTGTCCTCAGATGCATTTTAAGTTTTGAGGGTAAAACATTCCTCTTTCTTTACCTCTGTTCTTGTTTGAACTCTAGCAAAGAGGAGGAATGAGCAGAGCAGATTGTGATGACAGGCTGGAGGAGACCTGGTTCTGCGTGACCATGAGCGAATTACTTAATCTAGGCCTCAGTCCCCTCGTTTGATACAGGGAGTCATGTCTGTCTTTTGGGTCCATCCTGGAGATGTGATCAAGTAATACATGTAACATGCTTCAAATACTGTCTTTTATGTGGTAAGCATTCATTGGAGTGAAGCAAGTGAATATATGGAAGGACACGTTTTAAGATTCAGATGCTGGCCTCTGGACTCATTTTTCTGATATGTCTCTGAGTTCCTTACTGAACTTTCTCTTGCTGAATTTATAAAATCTCTAAGCCTTTTCCTCCCCAAATTGAAACTCTGTACTTGTGTGGTGCTGTATCGTTGGAGCAATTTTCTAAAAGCCATTCATCTTAGAGAACCAAATAGTTTTACCTAATCAATTCCTCCTGTGAAAAATATCTCTAAAGAGGTTTTCTGCTGGAAAATATTGTTGCTGTCACTTTGACATGCCAACAAAAGCTGAGCGGGAGGTCAGGCCAAGATAAGTCTTCCTGCAAAAATAGGCATCGCTCATATATTTCTCTGTGCTGTTTACATTCGCATTTTGCAAACTAGTAGGGATATACCGTGCTGCACAAGGGAGGCCCCGGAGACTGTTTCCTGCAGCCGTCACCCATCTGTTTGTGGAAACACTGATGAATGGTACCATCCTCACCCGTCCCCTGTTGCTTAGGGTCAGCATGTGGGGGGAGAAGAAGGGCATCCCAGGCATTCTTCCAGCATCTCAGTCTTGCTCCCGGGGCTCTGACGGCCAGAGAGCGGCTCTGTGCCCTCAGAGTCCTAACTTGGCATCTCTTCCTCAAGTGCAAGCTTCAGAGGGCCTGTTCTCTGGGTGGAATACACTCGTGGCCCAGGCTGATTCTGCTGGCTTCGCGTCTGTCAGTGCATTCTAATCACTGTTATAAGTGTGGTTCTGCGGAACACCTTGTAAAATATTTCCCTATTGCTCCAGCAACATCTCCTGTCTAGACAATCTAATTATGAGCACAGAGCAAATAGCTGAAGTGGATCCCGCCCCCAAGGGTTGCATAATGCTAGGACTGGAGCTAGGAAGACAGAGGAGGGAGATGTGAGTGGTGCTGGGTAGTTTTGTTGACCTGACCAGAAAATTGCATGCTTCAAAAGAATCTGGGTAACATTTAATTAAGAAAAAATGATCTGGTGAAAGCTGGCATTTTGTTGTTTTCCTGAACTTGGGGGATTAAACATACCAATGTATTTCCTTTTAATCACATCTTCTTGGCTTCAGAGGTGGCTTGTGGACTTTTCTTAAAAGAGAAGCCACTAATTAATAATCTTCCCTCCCAGAAGCATTTTGAAAATAACAAGTAGCTTCCTAAATGTATGTTCTTTCCAAACGGTGATTTGATGACCTTCAGTGTGTCCTTCCAGAGCCTGGCTCTATGGCAGGCATTGTGCAGGAGGGAGTGACAAGACTTAGAGTGTCCTACCACCGTGTTCACAGTGTTTCAGGGAGGCAGATGGATGTGTGCACATGCTTGAGCCCAAGGCAGTCTTGGGTTGGGGCTGCAGCAGAAAGCCAAGGGCACAGGAGTGCAGGAGCAGGAGAATTTCTATGAGGTGAGATGAGAAGACCTTAGAACCAGAACAGGTTGTTATGAGATGAATAGAACTTGGAAGGAAACTAAAGAAGAGCAGAACAGCCCACACGTAAGCAGGCAAATGGCTGGTGTGACCATGCTAACTCTCTCTCATGGCTGGAGCCCAGCTGTTGGGGGAAGATAAGGTAGAAGTTTCTCTTCAATGATATATGAGAAAAGTTTGGATTTTAGTCATATTAGGATAGTGGAAGTTTTGGTGGAGGTTTTGATTCTAAGGGACAAATTGACACTGCTTCAGAAAGACAATGGCAGGGGCCATATACAAGAGATGGTTTGGGGAAAACAGAAATTGGCAAAAGGGAGACAGATTTAAACCAAAGTAGTGAATGAGAAAAGGAGGGCATGATTGTGAGAAGACTTGGCAGAAGTAGACTCTCTGGTGGGGCATGACCGGGTTAGGTTTTCCTGGTGTCAGAGGGGGAAGGAAGAGGGCCAGGAGATGGGTCTAAATTAGAAGATATATTCCATGATAATTATTTGAGATGCTCTGGGGAAAAGTGAGCATTAAAACAAACCATTCACCTGACATTTCATGAGGGCTTGTATGTGTCAAGTCAGTGCCGGCCACTGTGATATCATTGTGATGAAAGCATCAGTTTATACCCTCACGGAGCTCATAATCGAGGGGACAAGCAGACAGCAATCAACTGGTCACACTGAGAAATGTGAAATTATGAAAATGGTCAGTACCTAGAAGGAGAGGGTGTGTGAATTAGCTATTGCTATGATACCCGGATACTTACTTGTGTGAAAGGACAAACACATTATCCCTGTTTGGGGGTCAGGAATATGTGCAACTTTGCTGGGTCCTCCCTCGAAGCTGCCATTAAGGCACCCACAGAGCTGCGGCATCTCAAGGGGTGCCCGGGAAGATCTCTTCCAGCTCACTCAGTCATGGGGTTGTTCTCAGAGCCAGGTGCTGTCTGGCAGTCACCAGAGATAAAAGCGCCTCGCAATGTGGCCCTCTCTGTGAGGCTGCCGAAAACATGGCGGCTGGCTTCCCTCAGAGGAAGCTGGGTGAGAGGACGAGGCAAAGAAAGACAGGTTGAGCAAGATAGAAGTCAGACTCTGGGTAAACCAATTCTGGAAGGGACATTGCATCACGTAGGGCCAAGTCACTAAATCCAGCCCACACTCAAGGTGATGCTAGCATACTAGGGCGGGAAGACCTGGAAGCAGGCATCGTTAGACACCATCTTCAAGGGTGCCGGAGCTCTTAGTATAGGGTTTTGGACTAAATTTGAGGGAGGTGCTAAGAAACAACTTCTCTGAAAAGGGAATCTTGGTGCTGGGATCAGAAGTGGAAATAGGAGGTGAAGGAGAATGTGTTCTAGGGAGAGGGGAAAAAATATGCAAAAAAAGAAGGTTGTCTGGACCTCTGGGAAAATGCAAATCGATCACTGGGATTTGGATCTGTTGATTGCGAAGGGTTTGGTGGTCGCTGAAGTAAAGACAAGTTGCATCCCTGTATGTTGGATATTGATGAGCTATGGCCATTTCGACGGAGCTAGAATGGTTCTGCTTAACGGATTGCTTGTACTGACTTTGGCCAGAGTGGAACGGTTCGTGGCTGAGGCCTGGCTGCAGACTGTGAGACCATCTCTGGAGCTGCTGGGAGATGGTTCTGATTCAGTGTTCCAAATGGATAAAATTGCCCACTCAGCTCTCAGGATAATTACTTATTGTGTAATATGATAGTGCCCATAAATCACCCTGGATTTCTTGGGGGAAAGGTATTATATAAGCAGAGGGGTTTATTAGAGATGACGAAGTGATTTGAAGGATTACAGTCAGAAGTGTATCTTGATTCTAATGCGTTTTAGTCACAAAAGAGTCCATAAAGTTAGCGTGAGATCTTGAGAAGTCTTTCAGTTTAAAAAATAGAGACAGCGGGCTGTTGGGGGGGGTCTGGAATGGACATAGGCAGAGAGAAAGGAAGTGATTGGGAAGTGCTGTCTTTTTAGCTCGTTCAGTCTCATAAAGTGTATCTGCCCCTCTTAATCCTAACTGAGTGAGGATAACAACCAGAAAAGGTAATATGGAGTCTCCACCTGTGGCTTGAAAATAAGAAAATCTAATTTCTTGTCCTCATTTTCCTTCCAGTTTGCCCTGTGACTTCTCCTCAAGGAGCCTCAGTTTGCTCCCCTGTAACATGAAAGTATAAAATTAGGTGACTGTAAAGTCTCTTGTGTCGATAATTAATCAACATTTTAGAAACTTTTTACTAGTTTTGCTTCTTTGAAACGAGAAAAATTCTCTACTCCTTGTCAGTGACCAAGCAGCAGAATGGGCAATGACAGTGTTTGTTTTGGAAATATTTAACATTCATAATGGAATTTGAACATTTGTCTATCTATTTTACAGCCCCAAGGAAGAATGGAATAGAAAGGAAGAGAAGATAGGCCAGAGTTGGTGTTTGATCCGTTTTTCTAGGTTCAACACTAATTCTTCTCCTTTCTTCTGCTTTTCTTAGCCCAAATCTCTGGAGCCACTCATATAGCTAATATTTCTTTTTAATTAATATATTTCCTCTTTTCAATCTTCATTAAAAATTCTCAGCAAATATGAGACGGGCTACATTTTTCTTCACTTTGGTTTGTCTGACTACCAGAATTCTTCATCCAATGGAGTGTTTACCTCCTCGGTAAAGACAAAATTTTTAAACAGAAATCAAGGAAATCCCATTGAGAAGGAAGTGGAGGAGAAGAATGTTTAACAAGGATCCAGGTTATTGCCTTTCTTAATGAGTAACTCTCTGATTTCTCATCCTTCCTTTCCAAAATACTCTTTGAGAAATAACATAAAGTGGTACAATATTTTTATTCTTTAAATTAATGGCTAATTATGGAAATATTTCTTACATTCATAGGAATCAAGATAAGAAGTAACAGCCTAGAAGCAAGAGATATCCAAGAAAAATCATAAAGTGCTGAATTACCTAATAATCAAACAGAAATGTAAGACAATAGAAAGGCATGCCTCCAAAAATGATAAAAATTTAAAGATACTTCTTCAAAACTTTGTAATCTATGAATCTAGAATGAAGCTCTTCTAATTTTAGCATACATGAAAATGTTCTCCTTAGTGATATAGTATCATTTGTATTTCGATTTGTGCATAAGTGGAGAGGTTGGCCCTAATTTGGATGGGCTACAGTCACAAACTCTCAATGTGGCTGTCAGTATAATTGAGCAGTAGAGTCAAGTAAGTGCCCTCTTTTGGGAAGTGGCATCAAACTAAAGAGGCATGACATGTCTGGCGTGTCCTGTTTCCACTTAGGCAAGAAGCAACAACTGCTACCTTCTCTCTAGTGCTTTTAGGAACGAATAAAAAAGACCCAATTTTTGTTTTGTAACTTTTTCCTTTCTATATTGGGAATTCTGAAAATTCTCTTTGCGGCTTTTAACTTGCCATCAGAGTGGGAGAAAATGTCTGCTAAATATTAGCGTCATGGCTTTTATTTTCCCAGTAACGTTATCCCATTTTCCCTTCTGATAGGATCCCTAAGTTTTGGGGGAAGCCATTTACCCCATTAAAAACGCAAATATCTCCCTTGGGTTGTCTTGAAGATAAATCTGACCATTTGACTAAATTATGTCTAATGAAATGTGAGCAGAAGAAATGAGAGTGTGTTTGGGAAAAACGCCTCAAAAGGAAAAAAAAGAAATCTCATTTCTCTGTCCATTCTCATTTCCTCCACCTTCCACGGGTAACACAGATGTAGTGCTCCGGTCACCACGGACCATGTACCCCAGGATCACACCTCGGGATGGCAGACACTGGCCCCCTAAGGATTGTGTGGAGCTACTCTTCCACTCCGCTACTGCCTGCCTTTAGTCTTCTTCTACCGAGAGAAGGGATGTGCAGTTGATCATTAGCTTGGATTTATCTGTTACATTCACCCAAACCTAATCCCAACTAATAGATCCACAGAAAAGAGAAGGGATTCTGCCACCTCCTGAAGGTTGTGGAGAGTGGGCAGTTTCATATTGTTTAGGATTCCCCAGACCACAGGTCCAATCTCAGATCTGTCATTTACCAGGTTTGCTATATAATTTTTATGAGGCCTGTCCTTATGTACGAAAGGAACTAATAATATCTGTCTCATAGAGTTGTGAGAATTAAGTGAGAGTAGTGAATAGTGCCAAGCTGGTGACTGCTATAGGTTCTCCATACCATTAGCTTCCTTTTGCTTTCTACCCAATTTGCTTTGCTCTCTGTTGGATGATGGCAGTTACTATACATGTGTCCTTTAAAATATTGCACAAAAGCCACAGTGGGTCAGTCACGGCTGCAGTTCTGTGCTATGAAGTCACCAGGAAAGCAGCATTAACCACTTAACCAATTCAAGACCTTGTACTCAGTAACAAACTAAGAGAGAGACTGAGGCAGTGCTGTGATGGCACTAGGAACTTGGTGGATTTTTCTGGAACACAAAGCCTCGATGATGGGACGTAAAGGATTTGTTTCTGTAAACAGAAAAGCACATGCATGTAAAAATCCCCATAGAAACAAGAGGTTGTTTCTCAGACCAACTCAGACCAAGCAGGAGCTGTGCCTAAGGCTGAGTCTGCACGTGTACACAGAGAAGTGATTTTCACTGCAATACACGGTCGTCTAAAACAACTAGGATTGTTTGTATCTTTTGAGAGCCAGCTGAAACTAGTCCTAGCACAAAACGTAACTTATAAGCAAGAATATCAGGCAACTGATTTTTAAAATTTCTTTTTTATTAAAATACTGTTTGGGCTATTTCAATACAGTTACTATCATTATGTGTTTTCCTGTGTGTATTTCCTCATTCATGGTCAGTTGGATTTATGCTTGATTTAATCCTGGAAACAAGGTTTAGTTGTGATGGTTTTAATATAATTGTTCACAAATGAAGAGCAATGGCCTAGTCATCTCTATTGGGAAAAAGAGATGAAAAATATATCGGCCCTTCCCTGAAATAGCTTGAGACCTAATTGGAAACGGGGAGACTAAAAATATAGATTACTAATCTTCATATAAGGTATAACATTAAGAACTCCAAAAAATATGGAAGCAACATATTATAGAAACATGCACCAGGTGATCTATTTTTACGGGTGGGAAATTTTGCTAAGTAGAGAACAGACTGATGAATTTTGATAGAGGGGACTAAGGCAGCTCATAGACTGGAGGAAAAGCATGACAAAGGGAGGTAGAAATCCAGAAGTGTGGAAAGCTTAGGAAACCAGGACTAGTCTCCCGGGAAACTAGATGTTAGGGACACTGAACAGCCAGGAACACATTAATGGGCAGCACTGAGTTGCAGGATAGAATACTTTATTTGGCTAGGCCAATGGGAATCAAAAGATTTCAAAGCCTGGAGGCTTCATGCATCACTGTGTTCGTACAATCAGTAGTATAGCTTCCGCATGGGACAGACACATTGCTCTGGGTCCAATGAGTGCTAAGTAAATGATAAGAACAAGGAGCAGTGTGAGAGATGGACCGGACCACTGAGTAAAGGTGAGCTTCTCCATAAGATGCCGAATATCACCCTCTTGCAGAAACACTAATGATATTAGAATCCAATGGAGGAAAGTTACTTGAGATTTTCTTGAATGGAGTTAAAATCTGAAAACCAGATGACCCTGGGGTTTACGGACCTACCACCCTCAGCGAAGATCAAGTTATAGCAGACGCTGCCACAAACGGAGCAACAGGCTAGAATTTTGCCCTGTACACTCTGACTTTGCCTCTGGGGATCGGGGCCAAGAATGCCCTGGATTTGATCTTGGGTGTGGCGCCGGCCACTCACTCATAATGCCAAGGGAGGAGTGTTGACAAGGATGGGTGGATGGTGGGGGATTGCTCAGCTATTTCTTGGCAAGTCTCAGTGGGGAGGCGTTCCCCAAATGCCACAATCCTGTTATTTTTGAGTAATGGACTGAACCCAGGTGCCTGATTGGACAGTGCCACTCCCAATTTCTTCCAGATAAATATTTGGTTGCCAAGAGGTTATATTTAAATAAGAAATACCTTCTTAGGAGGTTGTTGCCTAGGAATTCCTGCAGAGGGCAGGATCCCATCCCTGCTGGAGAGTGCCTGAGAACTACCCCCAAATTTACACTGTACTCACTATGTACTTAGTGAAAGCGCCTACTTGCAGGTTCTACGAGTGTGTTTTTCTGAATCAGGAAACCCACCAAGGATAGATACCCCGCGTTTCTTTGGGGTACTGCTCTTGGTCCTTAGTGACACAGTGGCAGGATTCTGAAGCATAAATGGAATCTAAGTCAGGGATTTGGTATCAGAGAAAAAGCTATTTTCTGAAAAAGAGTTGTTTTTTTTTTTTCTGGAAGCTAAATCCCAAAGTCTAGAAAGCTAGGGAATTTGAATCGGTAAGACACAGGGCACTCATGAGTTTGTTCATGAGGCTTGTAGTCATTGTTTAAATGTTGGTTTCTCAAGCTCCTTAAATTTAGTTTTTCTCTTCTCTTTATAGGAAGAAGTTTCTTATTTCATGTATTTTCCTTCACTGAATATGACTATTGAGACTAAAACTGTTTTTGAATCACCTGTCTTTAGAAACATCCCAGTCAGCATCGTGAGTGTTTTTTTGTTTGTTTGTTTGCTTGTTTCTTTTAAGAAAAGAACATAGAACAAAACAAGCTTTAAAATGTATGGGGGAAACAGGGTAAAACAGGGTAAAATGTATGGGCAAAAGGCAAAACCTAAGCAAAAAGACTGTTACTCTAACTTTCTGGGTGAAAGTTTAATAGTTTTGGTCCTGTCAAAATCCATTCTAAACACACATCCTCCGTAACAGTGTAAGGTCTCAGGGTCACAAGATATGGCTCTCGGCCCCCACAGTTTTCTGAAATGTCCCTTAATAACCAGCCAGGTAGTATTTTGTTTTTGTTTCTAACTCTAGATCCCTTTTTATGAGGATTGTAATAATATTCAATCTGATCTAGACACCTTTAGAAAGACAAGAACTTACCCATGTACACCGCTGAAATATAAATGAAAAGATTCAAGGTCAGCAGACTGAGATGAGCCCTTAGGGCTGTGTAGGGTGTGTTTCCATGACAACTCATCAAATTCAAGGCTTCTTACTTCTTCTTTGTTGTAGGAAAAATACTGTTATTTGTAATGTGTTTAGATTCTTCCAAGGTGTTGCTATTATTATTCAATAACTGAGAATGAATGATAAGAAATATAAGCTTTTAGAGCTGAAAGGGATTTTGAAGTGACTGGTTGAGCCCCCTTACTCTGTAGTCTTAGAAGACTGCAGAGTCTAAGGCCTAATGGCAAGGCTGAGGGTAGAACTTCCTACTCGGTAAACAACTAAGGAGATTGGTCATTGACTTAAATCTACAAGCGGCTTTCAAGAAAGGTTTTCTATCATCGCTTCTTAGAATTTGCAGCAGCTATCCCTTTAAATTCTACTTGCTGCCACCCGTGCAGTTCCCCTGGGAAGTTGCTGGGTGGCTGTGAAATGTGCGCAGTGTGGAACTGCGGTGCTCCGGGGTTCACTCAGCACCAACCAAGCAAGTGAGCGACAGCCTGGAATGGCAGGGCTGACATGGGGGTCAGGGACATGGTTTGTCATTAGTCATTTGAATGGAGTAGTAAGTAATTACAGTAGCCACTACAATTTATTAAAAGCTGTTGTGGCCCAGATGCTGTTTTAGGCTTTTCTAGACATTGTGAATTCAAATATTATCACCATCAGTGTGTCATTATATTCATGTTACAGATATGGAAACAGAAGCAGACAGAGTAAGAGATACATTGGTGGCCTCGAAGGCAGTCAGATTCACGTGGGATAAACACAGATCTGCAGGACACAAAACTCACATTTTTCCTAGAATGAGGCTGCTCAAAGCAAACAAAACTTGAAATAAGCAATAGAAATCTCATCTGTGAGGCGAATGGTCCCATGGGAGTGAGAGCCTCAAGCAGTATTTGGGCGAGAGGTGGAATAATCGTTTCAGCTGTGAGTACTTTAGGGTCCCAGAACCTGTGACTCTTTTGTACGCTCATTATCTGATTGGGCACACACAAACACACACACATACGTAGAGTCCTATAGTGAAGACAGTATGATGGTTAATTTTAAACTTTATAAATAAAGAAACTGAGACCCACTGGAATGTGATGTCGCCTTAACAAAGTCTTTGGTAAGCAATGGTAGAATTGGTTTTCTTGAGCCTGGGCTGGGGAGGGCATTTCCCACCATGCTGCACTGCCTTTAAGAGAAGTGTTGTTTTCTTCTCAGTGAGAAATCATCTAACATCAGGTGACTCAATCCCAAACCCAGAGGAACAGTATTTATTCCCAGTGCACAGAGCTGAGATGGTCCCCATTTCCTTGAAGACTCCTGTCTTCCAGGAGTAGCTGCCTCCTGCCTGCATTTAGGCTGAAGTCTGTTAAAACTGCAAGTATTTACAAAACCTTCACACAATAGATGTCTACCTTAGGGTGTCCACATGGACATAAATAAACCAGGAATGTGTTGCCCTTCATTGGTGCCAACATTCAGACAAATCTAGATAAATGTGCTCTAGGAGAAAACAGTAAAGAAAGCAATCTATATATTCTGCATGTTGAGCGTGCTTGTGTTTTATATGATATATTACTTGGATGGAAAGTATATAAAGGTTTGTTTTCTAACACTAATATTTGCATCAGAAGAACTTCCAGAACTGAAAAGGACCTTAGAAATTATCTAAGACCCAGATAACAAAAGTAACTTATATAAGATTAAATTTATTTAACAGAGGTATGAACAATCGGAGCGTCCTGATTCCTTAGAAGGAACACGGGCTTGGAAACGGAACCAACGTGGATTTGAATTCTGACTCTCGTTCATTGACAACATGGCAACAGGTTGACACTTCATGTCTCTGAGACATTTGTAAAAAGAGAGATAACAATAACTATTGTACACGGTCGTTGGTCAGTTTAATTGAGCTATCACGTTTAAAAGCCTAGTAGGCTACTTGTGTACTTTAGCTTTTCTGTGCACTCCAGTGCCCTAATGTTTCTCATTTGGTTTGGATTCTAATGAGATCATGAGTTTTATAGTTTACTGCACAGATGACCCACATGATACAGGAGTACAACTCAGCCCTTGATGGGAAAAATACAAAGCAATCAATCTCTTTACAATTTATTCACGTCATAGGTTAACCATGTTATAGCATGCTTTTCCCATATGTCGTTTAAGCATCTATTATTGTATTTGGGATCTGCTTTAACTTGTATCCCCGAACCTGTATAATTAAGTGTTATATTATAGTGGGCTTCACAGCATTGGGTAATGAAAAGAATCCTGGCCTTATAATCAGCGGAATTCTGCGCCAACTCTACCGGGCTGTAGCAGTATGATTCTAGATGAGTCTCCTTTGGAGCTCACAATGGGCTTGTTCAGATGAACTAAAAGGATCTGGTCACTTTTCAGATTTTATTTTCCTGTATTTTCTTGTACTAATGTATGTTGAGGTTCCTTTTTATTATATCCATATTATTTTTCTCATGGGATAGTGGTATTATATGTAGATTGCAAATCAGCTCAGTAGTGGATGAAACTCATTTCCCAACTATAGAATTCTTCTGTTAAGTTATTTTCCTTTTTAAATTTGCTATAAAGTTTCAATATGAATCAGGATCATTCAGTCCACTAGCCTGCTCTGAGAACTGCCCTTTCCTGAGTACCGCGTGTAACAGGAAGGTGGTGCTAGAGACTCTTTTTAATCATGAGCTCTAGGGTCTGGAATGGGGTAGACACAGAACCAGTAAATTGGAGACTACCCAAAGCAGGCGTCTTCTCTTCAGTAACCTTGACAGGTGGTCACCCAGCCTGTGTTTGCAGGCTTTTTGGAAAACAGAATTCACTACTTTTTGCTTCGCCTGACTCTGGGAGACTCTGGTTGGAAAGGTCTTCCTGTGTTAAGTTGAAGCCAGAGCTTCTTGAAGCTGTAGCTACCCAGAATGAAGGGTCAATTCATTAATTCAGTAACTATTCAGTTCTTATTACATATCAAGCACTCCAAAGCTTAGATAAAAGCTTTATTTTCAGGATCTTGCAGCATGACCGGAAAGGCAGAAAAATGTTTTGGTTCCACTATGATTTGATTCCACTGTGATGTGGTTCCACTGTGATGTTGGTTCCACTGTGGTGTGACATATAAACAGACAGTCCTCTGGGGACACAGTGGGATGTACCTTCCTCAGATGAAAGGGCATAAAATATACCCCAAAGCGTGTGAAAAGCAAAAGTCATCATGTCCTTCTATTTCTATCCTCCTCAGGCTAACTGTACTTGCAGGATATGTTAAGAAATGTGATTTTGGAAGTGACAGAGAGACTCAGGAGACTTGAATTCCAAACACAGTTTTGCTACCTTTGTCCCTGTGAAATATCAGACAAGCCAATTTGTTTCTCATAGAG
This sequence comes from Hystrix cristata, assembly GCA_004026905.1. Taxonomy (NCBI): domain Eukaryota; kingdom Metazoa; phylum Chordata; class Mammalia; order Rodentia; family Hystricidae; genus Hystrix; species Hystrix cristata. The sequence continues at coordinate 69,723 of PVJO010001692.1, read as the reverse complement.
GACACAAATAGCATCGTGTTGTTTAGTCCTTGGCCTTTCTAAATAAACAGCAGATGTGTGCATTTGATAACTCTGGCCTGGTATTTCCTTTGTGATTTCTCTTCCCCCTTTGTTAACAACTTAGAGTAGAAAATCAGTACTTGATCCTAGGTCTGGGCCTTATCAAATCCCAAATCTCCCCACTTCCTTGGCTGCCTTGGGGTGCCCCTCAGACTACTGTGTCTTGGTGCTCTCAACAGTCATTAAGTGAAAATCATGCTTAGAGAAGCCCTCAGAAATTTTTGACGTGCCCAGGCACATTGGAAGTTGCCCCCAGGATCTTTCCATTGACCAGCACCAAAGGTATGAGTAAGGCAGTGTCTACCCACTCCTATGTGGAAATCGTGTTGCGTTTGTCTGAAAGCCAGAGGAAAAAAGGTATGTTGAAAATGGCCTGATGACAGCCTATTTTGTACCCTAAGTGCCTAGTTACCTCAAATCCTTTACTTTGGAAATAGTTCACTCTGTTTTTTTACTGACCCGTGGGGATATTTTTAGGAAAGGGGCTCAAGGTCCTGACCTGGACATCTAGGAGCCTGTTAGAAATGTGATAGCTATTACTCCTACCCGCCACAGACAGGCTCTGATAATTTTCTTGTAGTTAACATGAATTAAAAATATTGGGATGTTCACTTGAGAGAAATCTCTTAATGGTGGAATATGAAATCCAGTCTCTAATTTCAGTTGTGGAAGGCGTTAGTTTCCTAAAATTGTCAAAATATGTAATTGTCATTTGTTTAATCTGTTTGAATAACTTTCAAAGTCAGAGACACTTTTTTGGTGAGAGAGTTTTTAATATTACACAGCATTTGGTTAAGAACATAGATGCAAAACATAGTAACCTCACTTTTTTTTTTTTTTCAATTACTCTCACCTGTATTGTGGGAAAAGCCCAGATATCAATAGTAGCACAAAGAATTGTCTGAGACTGTTGTATCAGGGTGTGCTGTTCAGCTTCTCATTACTGTAGCAAAATATCTGCCACAATTAATTTGGAAGAGGACGATTTATTTTGGTTCATGACTTCGAAGGTTTTAGTCTATGGTGCTTGGCCCCATCACACTAGGCTTGTGGTTAGGCTTGTGGAGTAGGAAGTGGAGTGAAGCTACTCTCTTCATAGTGGCCTGGAATCAAAGAGAGAGAGAGAAAGAGAGGAAGAACTAGGAACCCGATGTCCTCTTCAGTGGGATCCTCCGGTGACTTCACTTCCTTCAGCTAGACTCTACCCCCAAAATGTTCCGCCTCCTTCCAGGAGTGCTGCAGGGTCATGACCTGGCCTTAACACATGGGCCTTTGAGATACACGGAAAATCTAAACCATGACGATGCTAATGTACTTTCAGTAAATTTCACCCACTAATTTAAATCTTTTGTGGAAGAATATGCAGAATTTGTCACTCTCTCTCTTTTCCCCAGGCAAAGGGAAAGGAGAAGTGTTCTTTGTCTTGGTAATAGGTATTTCCCATCAACTGAACAATATTTGGAGGGAGGTGAATAAAATTTATCACATTCATGAATTGTTAATCCTGATCTTAAGCTGAAAAAGAGTACTTAGTTTTCTCAAAAACATATTTTGGAAATTTAATGAATTTCAATATATGCCTAAAAGTGAAATCATTATTGTCGGTAACAATTTTAACTCACAGGTGCTCTTTTTTTTTTTAATTGAGTTGGAAACATTGCGTGTATTAATGCTTTTTGATTAGTCCAGGAAGAAGAGAACTATGGGGAGGTCTAGGGACTTTTTCTTTTTGACTATACTCCTCCAAATCCATCTTCCACTTGATAACTTGGCTTGTACACCAAGTAGCATTCGTACAAGTAATATCAAGTCAAGTTCAAACAATCTGTTCAAGTAAAATAAGCATGTATTGATCATGACTACATACATCACTATTTTGGGTGTTGTAATGATGTAGAGCTAAGTAACACAGTCTCTCCTCTAAATAGTTCCTGTTCTAATAGCAGGAATAATTCGAGTATATGAACCACTATGAACCAGCTATGGTAGGAGGTATAGTAAGGTCGTGCCACTGGAAAGGAGTTGACACTGAAGAGAAAATTCCTACAGTTACAGCTGCATTTGAGCAACATACAGGAAATAGTATGTGTTGTAGCCTTTGTGGGGTAGATACCAGATGAGCAGCCAGAACGTGAAGAAAGGATTGAACGAAAAGGCTGTTCCATGTGGAACATGTAGTAAGAATAAAGCCAAATGGTCAGAAAGAGTAGAGCCACTCAGAGAACCCTAAGTGCATGTGGTGCTCAAATACGTTGTATGCATGGTGGACAATAAAGCCATAAATGGGGGCAGGAGAAGGAGAGAGACTTTGAATGCCTGTATAAAATATCTGTGCTTGGCAGCACTTTTTACATGCCCCCTACAGGTCACACACTTTGTATACCACTGAGGATTCAAAGGAAAATAGATAATCTCATCTCCCAAAGGTTTTCGTGTGAGATAGAGGTAAATAAAATTATGTTGATACAGTTACAAGTATTAAGGAAGAATTTTTTTTTCATAAAACTGAGGAATTGTGGAAAACTCAGAGGAGGTAAATATTAAGCATCAGATAGGAGTTTTTTAGGGGGAGAAAATGGGAAATGCTGCTTCACAAAGACTTTTGAAGCAGTTGGTGTGATTGATAACACAAGGAAGATGGGGAGCGGCAATTTGAGTGTGAGGCTGGAGTAACTAGGAGAGGAGTGTGGGAAGGAGGCCAGTCAGAAGTCTGGCACAGTAAGTATAAGGAGGTGAGAACAGAAGCTGCAAGGTGTTTGAAAGGATGAGGGGTGACCCTTTAGGAGAGGTGGACCAGCAGATCTTGACTGATGCTTGGTAGATGCTGAAAGTGGGGTTAGGAATGAGAACTGTAGAAATGGCATCGGACAATAAGAAGTGGTACAATGGCTACGACTGGAATCCGGGGAACAAGCAGAGTGTCGTTGTGGGGTATCAGCCAGGAGAAGCTGGTTTCAAGGGAAACATGCAGAATTCCAGGTTGAGTGACTTTTAGAAAACAAAATTAGCGATATTCCACAATATTGGGCCATGAGCAAAATTTCTTGTTCTGTAAAGTCGTAGTTTTTCTCTTTTCTCTCCTGGAAAATTTAGTCATAAGACAAATGTCCAAATATTGCCTCAAGGGTGCTGCACAGTGTTGATGTCTAAATGATTTTAATTTAGGGAACGCTCAGAAGATCATGTGTATTAACCATAAAGTGTAAAGGTCAGACATTATTAGCAATTCCTGGTCTCTTTCTTGGCTTGGCTTTTGGCTGTTATAGACAATACTTTGAGATTATTTATGATGACAGGTTTGGCACTCTGCTTGGAACTATACCTGTCCCCTTAAGCAAGCTGCCTCCTCAGGAAGAGACCAAAAGAGGCAGAGCTTTCTCAAAACACCTAATTTTCATTTCTTCTTCTTTTCCTTTAGTTAGTGGGTAAAATTAGTGATTACTGGACCACATATATATATTTTAATGACTCCACATGCTTTAGAGATGAATCATGGTAGCCTCCTCTCTTTGCCTCTTTATTACTTCATTTCTAACTCCATTTCTGTCTCCACTGTAATTGCAGCGCTGGGTGAGACGCTGCTAAGGAGGAATTAGCCGAACTGTGGTGGTTTGGCAACAGAAGTACAGGGAGGAAGTAACGTGGAACGGGAGGTCTGTGTGACTGTGTAGCGTGTGGCTTTCTGCCCAACCAAGGCCGCTTCCCCTACAGTCTCCAGCTCTCCTAGGGCTTTGAAAGTATCTAGTGTGAGACAAAGGAGAGTCCACACACTGCACTTATCCCAAACATAATTATCAGGCTACAACGAAGACGCTTTAAACACACACATGTGAACGTAACAGTTCGTCCTCTAAAATCCCAGGGGAATTTCGAAACCACATGCATATTTCAAAAAAAGCCAATTCAAAATAAGGAGAGGAATTGATTTGGGTGGTCTGAAAGTTCGGTGGGAAACAAAAATGCAGGCAGTAGAATGAAGTTAAGAATAAATATAGATGCAACAGTATTAGAAGCAAAGGCATGTGCACGTGCACATGTACACGTGTGTGTGTGTTTGTGTATGAGGGTGTGCACACGTGCATGTGTTTTTTTATTATTGACTCGAGCCCCGCCCCACCAAATAACCCCAAAAGGTAGCCCTCACTAGGATTTTTATAGTGGGCACATATTTGACCAGGGCAGAATATAGAAGACTAGATGAGAGTTTAGGGTCTTCAAGGGCTGAAAGCCTATTAATTCATTAGAGAGATCCATGGTTGGGAAAATGTACACAGTCAACTTCAAAACAACATCAAGCTCATTGAGGAGCTGCATCAATAGTATGGACTGGGAAGCATCGATGCATGACTTAGAAGGTATTTTACAGCTTCACTAGTCTAATTCTACCCTGTGTGTTGGAATCACCATTATCTACTCAGGAAATGGGGAAACCAGTGTCTGCTTTGGTGTGCTTAGAAATGAAGAGGTACTACCTTCTAGGCAGCCTGTTCAATTTTTTTTTTAAATGATCTCTGTATAACCCTTCAAAACTTCTATTTTTCTAAGTGCTCCATTTACACTTATTTTCTTTCTGTAGCCCTACAGCAGCCAAAATCCTTGCATACATAAGGGGAAGCTGTCTTGGTTGGACAGAAAGCCAGATTTGTGAACATTACATCATATCCTTCCTCAAGTAATATGTTTCCAGTATGACCGACCCTCTTCAGAGTAGACATGCTTACACATAAATGACCTCTATCTCCATATTCCTTCTTCTTGCTTTGGTTGCTTAATATAGGTACAGTGCCTTTGCTTTCAATGGTATCCTGCCATAGTGGAGTTAAAATGGTGCTGTGTGTGGCACTGAAGCAATGAATGTCTAAGTAATATGCTATCAGACTCATCATTTGGAGTCTTCCCAAGGTGAGCATTTGGGTCATGGTTGTGGGTGTCGTGGATGGAGAGACAGCAGCAGAGACTAGGGGGCCAGAGGAATCTGCAATTACACAGTCCTGCATCTTCTAGCCAGTGCGGGGGGGGGGGCACTGCTTGTTGGTTCAGGACAACAGATTCCTTTAGAGATGCAACAGATTGTTCATGCGGTCCATAATATCCTGTTTCAATAGTGGGGTAGGTGATCCTGTGAACAATACCTGTTTCCATCCATCTCGTTTTAGCCCTAGAGCTCAATAAATGCATCCTGAAGAAAGATAAGTGCTTAGGACTCAGGAAACCCAGATAATCATTCTTGTGAGTATCAGGATCTTACACCACTCCAGTTCCTTCCATCTGAAAAGTCTCTTCTATCTGCCTGTGTACCAGGCACTGGGCCGTCCTTCTATAATGTCTCTCATGCTCACAGGACTGTCACCTGTGTGCAGTTATCTCCAGCTGATAGCCATGTTCTGGAACCAGAAGCCAGGTGTGTTTGTGCTTCTTTACTTCATTCCCTTCCTAAAATCCAAGGGATGGACTAGAAGCGTTATGCTGTCTTGGGTCCCGAGCACTTAGGCTCGGTGTTCTTAAGAGTCTGCACAATGTATAAAATAGCAAGACGCCAGAAATCAACTGTCAGGATGCAGCTGAGATCAGGTGTGTCCTAGGCTGGAGGTGTGCACACTTTTTCTTTGAAGGGCTGGGTATTAATACATTAGACTTTATGGACTATGTAGTATCTGTTGCAGTTTTTCAACTCTACTGTTGTGGAGCAAAAGCAACTGTAAACAATATGTCCCTTAATGGATGTGCCTCTGCTCCCACTTTATTTCCAATAACAGGTGGTGGAGTAGATTTGGCTGGCATGCCCTGGTGTGCCAACCTCTGCTTCACTGAGTGGACAGCTAGCAAAGTGGAGGGCAATCCTTGCAGAAATGCCTTTATTCTGTTCTGTTCAACAGTCTATATGCATGATTCAACTGAAGTCAGATATTACGAACAAATTTGTAGGTTTTAGGAAACCAAGAATGTCCTCTAATATGTGTTGTGGGACAGTTAGGATACAGAAAAAGGTGTGTGGCTAAGTGGCTTGCTTTTGGAATTACCTAGATCTGTATTCAATAGTAGCTCTGTAACTTTCTATTAAGGCTATTTCTTACTAACCTAAATTATTAAACTTCTCTGAACCTTATTTTCTTCATGTATAAAATGGGCATAGTTTTACCTTTCTCAAGGGTCATTTCAAGGATTTTATTAGACGATGTATGTAAAATATTTCGTGCAATGTCTGACAAACAGTAAGCCCTCAATGAATAGTAGGGAAAAACTTCAGAGTTATGAGCAGAAACACATGAAGTCTGCCTTTGTGTGATAAATCAATTCAGAAGAGAAATGACACACACTTACTCATCACACTGAAGTAGAATGTCCTGAACACTACAGTTTGTAGAGTTTCGTTATCGACTTATAGATTGTCACTTGGATAGAACAGTGTGTAAGGTGATTCCCTCTCATGAGACATTTATGGAAAATTATAAAGAAGAAGGGCCGGGGGTGTACTTCAGTGGTAGAGTAATTGCCTAGCATGTGTAAGGTCCTGGGTTCAATCCCCAGCATCACAGAAAAAGCAAGTTGTGAAGGAGGATATATGAATGAAAAAGTAACCTGAACAAAGTCCTTCAGGTAGGTAGAAAAAGTAAAGGAAGATATCTCCAAGTAGAGTTATAATCTTTGGGTACATCACGGATTCACAGCTGGAAGACCTCTAAACTGGATTTGTAGTCATTTCCAATTATCTCTGTGGTTGGGTGGGATTCTTATTTCAGAGGGTGGGAGACACTGGTTACATTAGTAGACCTTCTCTTTCCTTACTGAGGGACTCACTGTTAACATACATCCTGTGGATCCCTGCTGTTCATAGGCCAATCACCAAACAAGGCTGGAAGATATTTCAAATGTTTTAAGAATCCAATTTTTATCACATTTACCTATTTCTCCTATCTTCCCGCCCTCCCAAGCTGAGCTGTAGAGACACACAAATAAAGCCTTTCTGCACGTGGCTCCACAGAGCCAAAAGAAATTTACACAAATGGAGGCGTACAGGAAGCCTTGTGGCTTCTGTCAAAATGAAGCTGATGGTCAGAGTGGAAAGCACACAAGACTTGCAGACTTGTGTAAAGCACCAACCCTACTATTGTCATTTATCTTTCCTTACACAAATTAGTTCACCTGAGTCTTAGATTTGTCATACGAGGATGATGCTATCTACATCGCAGGGTAGTAACAAAGACTAATGGACATAATATGTGTAGTAGACAATCTTGACCGTTTACCCAACAACCTCTTACTCCTTTTCTCCATTCTATCCAGAAACACTTTTATTAATGCCTCTGCTCTTCCTGGGGAAGCTCCATGCTTCAGGAAATGCAGTCTCCAGCCCCAGGAAATCAGTGATGGCAAACTTCTCCCTTTTCAGTCAATGCATTAAGCACGAGTGTCTGACCCAATTCAGGCCCAAGAGCTGATGTATAATAAATAGGATTTCATGTGAACTAGATGTTGTTAGAAGACCTTTGCATACATTAACTCTGAAGTATTGTGAAGTGTTCTGAAGTAGACTTTGTTATTGAATTCACTTCACGAATAAGGAAACTGATGAACAGAGAGGCGAAATACTCCAAAGAGGCACAGATGCTAATTGGTAGAGCTGGCTTCTAACTTGAGGGTCTAGCCCCAAAGTCTGAGCTCCTAACCAATGAGAAATATTGCTTCTCTTTGAGCGATATTTTCCTCGATAAGGGAAATTTTTCTTCACTGATTTCAAGAAAAGGGGATAAGATACTCTGTACCACTGAGTCGTTATGTGAAACCTGTTACAGCTTTAGCTTTCCTGTTACCAAGACTGTAAGCACAAGATGAAATGTAGAGGGCAGCAAAGCAAAAAGATGGACAGAAACTGAGTTTTAAAAAAGAAAATGTTATTTATCTGATGAGCCAGCAAAATCTGAGCTGTAATCTTGTGGGTTTTTGTATGTCTGTATGTGTATATGTGTGTGTACGAGAGCGAGCGACAGAGATAGAGAGACGCAGAGAGATTTGGGGCGTTTTAGTAGTCTAATAACGTGATATAATTTTATAAATGCAAAAATCTAAAGGTAACTTGTATTTTTCATCTTTCTGAATTCCTAAATACAAATTAAATGTTGACTGTAAGTCTGGTTTTACAAAGGTTCAGTGCTAGTTGATCAAAATCATTTTGTCCTCGGTGGCTTTACCTTTTTCATTTGACACCTTTTCCTGCTTCAGCACATACTAGCTTCATAGTTCTCTTTCCCAGACCAGATCTGAACCACCACTCCAGAGAGTTCTTGAAAGGTGCCCACAAGAAGGTTTTAAATGGTTGCAAGCAGGCTGGAAGAGTTCTCTAACCCAGGGCACTATCAACAGGCATCACGTCCTTTTCTGAAAAAAGTGAGGCACGAACATTGGTATTTTAGGTATCAGCTAGTGGACGCGGCAGTGTTAATTTGGACGATGGGTGATTCAGGCAGTCTTGAAGTCATTTCTTGTAGGCGTTTATCTATTCCTTCAGCAAGCCAGACAGACTCTGGTTGCTGCTCTACACACGCTTCAAACACCTGTATGTGCCTGGACATGCAGGTAAAAGGCAGAGAGGGTGGGGGAGAGGGCACTGAACACATGGCTGTGTGCTTCGCTGTGTTTGCTTTACTCCTCCTTCATTGCCTACTCTCTGCGTTCTATCTCTGTGGTTGTCTCTCCCCTTGGTTCTTTCTCTTCCCTTCTTCCTTCTCTCTCTCTTTCTCTCTCTCGCTGGGTGTGTCTCTGTCTCTCTGCCTCTCTCTCTTTCCCTTCCTCCCTCTCTCCTCCTTTCTCTTCTCTTTCTCTTCCTCTCTTTTCGTAGCTGCTTTAATGAAATGATATTTTCTGAACTTTCTACCAAGTTGCCTTGGGGCACCTTGCGGAGTACTTTTCCCATCTCCCTGTTTTGATTACTCCAAATAAGCATACACAGCTGGCCTCTTTTCTTTTTTAGCAAAACCACAACCTACTCAGCAAATCACTGCTTTTCATTTTGTTGGCTGGAGGCAGAAAGGATCAGATGAGGATGTGGAATGGGGGATGGGAAGATAATGACAGATTTGATGATAATTAATATTTTCTGTCTCTGAATAGTGAAAGTCTCGTCCAAGTCCCCCAGCCAAGCTCATTTTAAACTCTTGGTGTGTGGGTTTAAGTGCTCTGCAACCTGGCATGCCGGGGCTGGTTTAGAAGGAGTGATGTTGTATACTGTGGAATTTTGTGGTTCTCTTTTATTATTATTACTGAGTAAACCATGCATATCTAAAAAGGAAACTTTAAATCAACCCACTCTCTAGGTGAATTAATGTATTGGGTCTGAGTTACCTAGCCCATAATTCAAATTGCCAGAAAGTTTATGTATCAATTATTAAAGGCAGTTCTTTGGCCACTCATTTTTATTTTTATATAAAAATCTAAATTATTTGTGCACATGTTTGTGCTAGTTATTTTTAGGGAACAAGGAATCTTGGAATTGATTTACTGGTAATAATTTTCAGATCCATTAAAATAGCATTCAGTTTTGCCAGAATTCAGGATTGAAAATGCTTCCTATGTGTCTCTAGTTCTATTCATTTTTTCTTTCATAAAGCCAGTGAACTATATGTTTTATGTCAATAATGGAAATTAATAAACAACGTAAGATTTTCCTGCAATATGATTTGTGGGCAATTTTTGATGTTGTGAAATTAAAGTGCTTTGTTTTTAATGAATATATTTTAGTAAAGTTCTGAAAACCAAGCTTATTACTATGAAATTAATAGTTTCAACAGTTCCCTTAAAAATAATACTGGGCAGGCTCACGGAAGGGGAGAGAGACGGTTTCGTGGTAGGACATGGTCAGCAGTGCCCAAGTCCGTAGCTCATTCCATGAGTTTATTAAAACTGAATGTGACAAGGTACCATTACGCCATTTCTTCTTTTAATCGTCACAATAATCCTGGGAAGTAAAAGTGAATTTCTTCTTTTTAAAAACAGAAAAAATAAAACACAAGGAGATTAAATTACTTATCTAGACTGCAGAGCTAGTGACCAATGAAGCCAGAAGTCAAACCTGAATCTTGTTTTAAATCATTAAAAATCTGGACACAGGCTTTCACACCATAAATTTGAACTTAACCATTTGTGAGTTGTGCAACAGACAAGATGTCTGGAGACTTCTCTCCCTTTCTCCTACAACCAGGCTGTGTTAAAATGAGAGGTAGGTCAATGACATTTAGCAAAAATAGCTGTGCAGATACTATAAGGTTAAGTATCCCATGACCCTCACCCCCTTCCTGAGCCCTCGATCCGTGTTTCCACACCAGCTTCAGCATGGACACTTCCCAGCTGTGTCCGTGCTCCATCTGCCCTTCCCCTTTAGAAGTTCTCACTTAAGAACGAACTTCAGGATTTTTCTAGAATGCTAGTTGCCACCTTGAAGGGAGAAGGAAGGTGTTACAAGCAGTTTGGGAAAGTGTCGGTGATGGCGACTTGCCACTCTCCCTCTCCAAGACCAGCCCAGGCAGGACTGAGGGCAGGTGGGCTCATGCTGGGCAGCGCTGCACATCAGAGGTGACACTGAGCTTTTCTGGTGTCAAGGACGGAGGGGCCCTTCTAGAGCATCTGATCTGGCTTGTGCCATGAACTCACACACATGAAAAAGACACTTCAAGTACATGAAAACACGTCAGACCGAGTAACGTGAAGCGGGTTCCTTACTGATGTAAGATTACTAGACTCACGCACACTGACAATGTCTACAGTGCTCCCTGAAGCTTTTCAACCAGAGAATTCTCCCTACATAGAGCTTTTCCCGCATAAACATCACAGATATTGCGCATCATGTGAAATTCGTTTTCTTCTCACAATTGTTCTTCAAGGTAGAATCTAACCCCATTTGCACTGAAAATCAAAGTGGCTAGCTAGTTCATTTGCCCGAGACCCTACAGTTCTAACGGTTCATCTAGAATTCCGGCTCAGGCCTTGCTGACCGTGAAGTTCGTGGTCTTCTCCTTTGGTCTTAGTCCCTCACTCCACAAAGACTTCTCTGGCTTTTCCCCTGTTCACCACAGTCCACTTCTCTGGGTCTGCAGCAGGGTGTGTGGTACGTTGCTGCCCAGCCCATGCTAGCTTCCCTGAGTGGGGTCCCTGCCTTCAAAGATGGACCCCGATAGATAATGGTCTGATACTTCTCTTATCTGCTGCGATTTGCCTCCTTGCTTACCCGGCCATACACATGCTGGTGTCCTTGGTATTTCCTAAAACACACCAAGCAAATGCAAATACCACACATTTCTACAACACTTTCTGTATTTATTTCCTGCCCAGTCCTGAGAGCCGAGACTTAGTTTGGTTTGCTGTTGTACCTTCAGTGTCTACATGGTGCCAGTCAATAAATAGGTGTTGAATGCAGCTAAGTGAATACACGTTTATTCTCTGTTACTTGCCGCTCCCAGTCCGTGGGGATAGATAGCTTTCCCAGGAAGGACTAACCAGATGCTCCTGTATAAGTATTTGGAGTTGGGACTTAAAGACACTAGCTGAAAATTGTGAAGTGGGGCTGTGGGTAGCATGGGAAAAGATATCCCCTCAGGTTTGGAAGCCCCCAGTACGCTTGTGGAACCTGAGGAATGTCTCTGATCTTTTGTCAGAGAGCAGAGCTGCAAGGAGAGCAGTTCATTATTAGGGAGCATGTGGCCTGAAATGGCCGACTGCTTCCTGGTTAGTTTTGTGCCTTCCGTTCTCTGTCTGTTACGAGGCCAGCGTGCATTTCCCTGTCGGGCATTGGGAAAGACCTCTGTGTTCCCACAAGGAACTCCTTTTCTGCACGCAGGTCAGCTTGAGTGATTTAGTTGTAGGGAGGGTGTGTAGTTGCTGAGACTAACAGCAACTTAGTCATGTGTGCAGGAGAAAGTACAGGACTGAGGGCCAGTGATGGCTAAGTGGGACCCATCTTCTTCCATGTTTCCATTCTTTTCTCTTTCACCTGAAGACCCCGGCATCCATGCCGGTCAGCTTGTGGCGTAAGATTGTTCTGCACCTCGTGGCCTCCCTTGCAACAGGTAATGGGGAAGGAGAAGGAGGCACAGAGCTTGCCTCCACTTTTCATTTGGGAGAGAAAATCTTTTTCCATCTCGTGGTCCCGGCAGTGCCATGGTCAGCACTAGGCAGGACAATTCAGTATTTGGCTTTTTTTAGGTTTCTATATGAGGATAACAGAGGAGAGGAGGTTGGGAGCACGGTGTTTGTTATTTTGGTTGAAGATACTGAGTTAATACTGTTCAGCAGAATCACAAAACTTTCCTCATGACTGCTTAAGATGTCAACATTTTCAACAAGGGATCAAATGGAGGGCATAATACATGGCAGAAAGTGCTGCACCGCTGAGCTACACACATCCCTACCCCTGAAAGGTCAACTCCTGAAGCAGAACTCGGGTGTGTTTTTCTTTGAATATGTTCACCAAAATCTAAGGTGTGAATTTTAAAGAAAATAATTTTAGATGGGAATATAGGAAAAGACTAAGAGAATCAAGTTCACAATAACAAAATATAACTTAATCACCGAACACTAGAATCATGAAAGTTAGCGTTTTCATTTTAAATAGAACTTTTATTTAAGAAACAGTGAGAAGAGAGAGCAAGAGAGACAGAGAGCGAGAGAGGAAAGAATGATATATGTGTGGGTGTATATATGTGTGTGTGTGATCCAAGCTTCAGCTAAATAAGAAAGCTAGTTTTCATAATGTTTAGATTTGGATCAATAATGTAATTCCTTCACTTTATTTTTTAAAAATGAGTAACATATTGTATGTAAGAGGCAGATGCTATTTGTGATCAGCTAAGATAGCAGAGTCTATATATTCTGTTTAGTTATTTCTGAAATCTGTAATAGGACTGCAGTAAAGGTATAAATCCGAAGGTCAACACATATTTCAGAGGGAAGGAATGGATAATAGAGCCACAGGTTGACAAAGAAGAGTTATATAGATTCATCATATAATTTGGAGGTGATTTGCACATTTTCAGAAGGGCCAAACCCAATCAATCTCATGATCGTAAATCCCTAGTAAGGGAAACATATTCATAGTTGTATAGGACCTCAGGGGCTTTGTATCTCATCCCTCCTCTCCTCTCTAATATTCCTTCTGCCTTTCTTTTCTATTCTTAATTCAAGTGGTCCAGGGTCCTCTTTGGCCTAATTCTGGATAAATGATATCTTTTTGAGCCAATTTCCAGTTTCCTGATTCCTAATGGACATCACAATCATGTGGGAGCAAATTAACCTTCACAAGGGCAGCTTGCTGCAGGGAAAAAGGAATTACTCAGCTATTTCTGCATCTATCCTCAAACCATTGTTTTGTTTCCAATACTATGACTTTTGAAAACAAGGTGCGTAAAGATCATTTTTCAAAAGATTTTGCTTGTTATGAGGTGGCTGAGTCTGTGGGTGCCTGTATCTGAATGTGAGGCTTTATCCCTCCAAGTTTCACGGACAACCTTATGGCAAATGTATCCTGTGCCTCCCACCAAGTGCTACTTCTTACAGGGTCTGTCTTAAAGACTGAATATGTAAGGTGACAGAGGCTGATTGGCCCTTTAGCAAGTCTGGGGGCTGAGTGGTGGGAAACTCACCGCACCTGTGGTTCTCCCCATGGCTGTCTCCACCTGTGCGCCCCACAGGCATCTCTAACTCAACACGTCATCGGCCCCCATCTCTTGCTTTCCCAGGAAACGTGCTTCTCTTGTGTAGGCCTTTATTTATGAGGATGGCCTCATTATCTTCCCAATTATCCCGGCTTGAAAAATCAGTCATCTTTGACGTCTCCTTCTTTTCCCTCATCTAACAGGTTGTCAAATTCTGTCAAGTTTATCTTTGCCACATTTCTCAAACCTAACCCTTTCCATTCCTACTGTCCTGCTCTTACTTTGGGTCTTTGTTGCTTCTCGCTTCAATGACTACAGTAGTTTCCTGATTGTGTCTGGATGTAGTAGTTAAGAGCTTGGATTCTGGAGTTCTTCAGTACTGGGGTAAATTCAGGTTCAGTCACTTTCCAAATACAGAGTCTTCTGAATGGTGCTTAAATTCTCTCTCTCTTTTTTTTTTTTTTGGTCTCTTTATCTACAAAATGGAGACGATAGTTTGTAGGATTGTGAGGATTAAGACTAGCATCTAATACAGGGCTAAATTAATGTTGACTACTATGTTTTTACATCATTCTCCCTCTAGTCTCCACTAGTCCTCAAATCCATTCAATTTAACACAATCAGATTATCTTCTTAAAATGCCATTCTGAGCAACTCATCTCTTTGCTCAAAATCTTCCAGTGATGCCCCATTATCTACTTAGGGTTCCCAGACTGGATTACAGAAAATTTTAAGTAACAAGAGTTGCGGTAGAAGCTGAGAAGCCGTAGAATAAACATGTCACACCTGCCTGAAACCTAAATTTTGATCAGAGTTAAGTGGCTTCTATAATATTATTTTTATATTAAAACCACCTGATATAAATGGAGTCCAATAGAAAACATGACTTTAATGGCAACACTAGATATTTTAAGCATATTTTATGATTATAGCAAGTGCCCTCAGGCCTGCGGCTGTGGGAGTATTCTACTGGCAAAGTGTGAGAAGCAGTGATGACCTTGTAACTTAATGTGCACCGTGTTTGCTATATGATCCCAACTCGCTTTTCTAGCTTATCCATTCCAAGGTTCCACTTGTGTGTTCCATAACCCCATCCAATCAGACAAGTCGATGTTTCCTACGTGTGTCTTACCCTTCTTCTGCCGGTCAGTGGACGCACATTATTCCTTCTTTTACCTGTCCTAAACCACTTATCTACCTCCACCCACACTCAGGACCCGTTCATGTCTCCATCATCCTGCCCTGGAGGCCTGAGTCTTGACAATGAACGTATAGAGTGCGATGAAGTGAAGAGAGATAAGCATAGAACAAACTCGAAGATTTCTTCCACCGAGCATTTTAATGTAGAAATTTTTTCCCTAAGCCTTGTTAGGGGTAAATAGAACAAGTAGGTATGTTTGCTGTTGGTGAAACCAGTGACTATGTGGAGGCATTTATCAAGGCTTCTGGTTTTCTTTGAAAGGAGTAACATTTTGTGGAGGAAAAACATCTCTGAATGGTTGCAAGGCAGAGAAGCACAGCCATGTTTGATTGTGGACTATTACAAGTATAGAGGGAATTTGGGCTGAGGCTATTTTAGCGAGCCTTGCAAATGTCTTTGGGATTAATAGGTTAGAACTACAGAAAAATCCACGTTAAATCATCAGTGCAGATGCTGATGTTGGGGTATTTCGGTGGTTAAGTAGTTGGGGAAGTTTTCTAAGATGACGTAACTGACTACTAAGAGAGCTGTAGAATAGTCATACAAAGTCTAGGTAGACCAGACCCATTGCTAAAAGTCCAGATGTAACTTTGTCGAATTGGATGAACAGAAAGAAATTGTCTTCCTGACTCATACATTCATCATCCAACAAAATACAAATACTGATAGGAATATGAACATCAAATGAGGTGATCTGCTTACTTGTATGTATACTTTACAAATTTTAATGGAGTTTTCTTATCAGTGAGATGGAGATAATAACCTATCTCTTTAGAGAGTTATTCCCAGGATTAAATAAGGAATTTATCTAAAGCATTTACAAGGTGTTTGGAAATAAGATGCCCAAGAGAATAAGTATTAGCCATTATTATCACCACCAATGTCACTATTCACGCTCTATACAAATAAGAGGATGTGACAGTATTATTGTGGGACCATTATGATTATTTTTTTACCATTAATTTATAATTTAAGGCTATAAAAGTATTGCGTAAGAACTCTTGTAACTTCTTGGCAAATTCTTCCTCTCAGAAACCGAGGCCTTAATCTTAGGAGATTTTAACAATTATCTTTTGTTCGTGCAGTGCTTTGTTTATTTCAAAGGGCTTTGGCAAATATTTATTTCTTCACCTTCTGAAAACAGCCTTGATCATTTAGCAGGCATGAGGAGGAGGAGATCACCAAGTAGGCAAAGTGCAGATGGAAGCCAGGGGCAGTGTGTTTCGGCTGTGGTGACACAGAGAGTTTAAAATGGCTGCCAAAGTCTTCACTGGCCCCTACTGCAGAGAGCTCCCAGAGCTATGACTTTGTGGCTATGTGTCTGCATGGCTGCCATTTCCAGGAGACAGACACCAGGGAAACCTGGATGCTATCTGATGCCCCAGAGGCCAAACAGCACTACAGCGTGCAGCAGAGCTTGACAAGTACTTCTTGAATTCATTTGTTAAAATATGAAGACAACTCCATGTTCTTTCCTGATGATTCCAAATATGAAAAGAATATATCGTCTGTTTAAAAAACTTTTTGCAACCTCAAAGTTGGAACTTGAAAAAGTCAGTTAAAACTTTTGCAATTGCAGGATTTACACAGAATAGTAATAGTGATTATCTCTGGGTGGTGGGATTAGATGTAATTTTCTGTAGTTTTTTGCTTATCTATACTTTTTAACCTCTGTTTTCCTCCTACTAAATTTTTTGCAGACAGCAATTATATTAGGTTAGCAACAATACCATACTTTGGAGTTAGTATATGCCTTGTCACTTTCTACTCTAGTGACCTTGAAGAACTTCTTTTGCCTCCCTGATTCTCAAATTTCTAATCTGTGAAAGGGAGGTAATAATAATAACAATAAAAATAATGATGATGATGATAACACAGCTTATAGGGTTATGGGATGATTAAGAGATAACTCAGTATAAGTTCTCTTGAGCTATAATAGGTGCTCAAATAAAATGTCAACCGATGACCTTAAAATGGTTGAGGCTTGAAAAGATTACAGTAGTGGCTATAAAGTTTATGTAGAATAAATCATGTACCTTTTCCAAAAGACAAACCCTTTAAGGTGGCCCACTTTCTCAGATTTCAGTTCTTTCCCACGTGTCCATTGGTGATTGGTGATTAATTATCGACTCTTATAAAAGTTGACAATTAAATACTTCATGACAAGGAGTGGGGAAGCCTTTCCAGGTTAGCTTAGAAGGAGGAATGGCAAGCATCGTTCTGAAAAGGTGTCCTCGAAGCTGAAGGAGCAGACGAGTGGCCTCAGCAGGGTGCACCGGGCTGCCTGGCGGACAGGTGTGGATTCAGGCGTTTCATTGTCCCACGTCGCTTGTCTTGGCCTTTACTCAGATCGCTGTGCTTATTAGGAACCTCTAGCATCTTTTTCAGAGCTTGGGTGCTGTTTAGGCAGTTCTCTAATTGGTTTATGTCATTCACTAGGAATTTCTTTTCTTTAGCGTTGGCGACTGGATGCCAGATTATGGAGAGAGATCCTGTACCACCCATTCCTGTTTTGTTGTTCCCCAGGTTAGAGAGGAGGTGAGCGAGGCTCCTCTGGCGATGTCCTGAGCTTGGCTCCATATTTCAACAGAGCTGGATGCCGGCTGTGTTTGCATAGGAAGCCTTCACCTCCTGTCCCCTCCTCCATGAACTGGAAACAGACTGGAGGCAACGTGCCTGGAGGGGCGAGCCATGTTGTTTGGTTTTGTTTTGATTTTTGTTTATTTTTCTGCTGAATTTAAAACTGAGGGCTTCCTGATGTGGGTCTTCGATTACTAAACTGATCTTTCACCCCTAGAGAGGGTTTGGCAGAGAGAATATCAAAAAAGCGTGGCAAAAAGGGGAGCAAAAGCGTGTTGGTGGATTTGTGTCCCCGTCAACTTTTCAAATCCAGCGGGCCCAGGAATTAACCCATCTCTCTCCCAAACTTGCATTGACTGCTCTGGTTAAGAATCTACCATCTTCTCACTCGTTAAGATGAAAATCTGAGGGCCGCAGAAAGAGTATATGGTGGTTCTTTCAAGGATACTTAGGACTGCAGACTTAGATACTATGATCTTGGACTTGGAGGTTTATCTCCTCTTTTTATTCTCCTTGTCACTCTCTCAATTCAGTCCTTCACAATCTCTCCAAACAGAGGCTCCTACTTTTCTCCCTTGTTTTATATTCTCCAAAATCTACCATTCTTGTCAAGTTCTGGCCATTTAGTGTTTATATGTCAAAACCATGGTCAAGTTCATATCATTTACCTTATTAGCCTTCTCCAGCCTCCCATCGTTTATAGGATAATGTATTACAGAACAATGACAAATTCCTTACTGGCTTGCAATGCCTTCTAGTTTTTGACGTCGGTCTACTTGGCTAACCTTTTGGTTGACTTCTCTCATATGCAGGGAGTTTATACCGCATTGGAACATTCAGCAGTTTACATACAATGCTTTATAGTTTTTTTTAAAAAAATTATACTCTATTGAGTGCTAAGAAAAAAGGATAGTAGGATACGTGAAACCTGCAAGTATCTCATGAGTTTACTATTCTCACTAAGAGAGTATTCCCATAGGGGACTGACTGGTGATTTTGAGGACTGGAATTTAAGTTTCCAGATAACGTCAATAGAAAAGACCATTTGGAATCAGGTGTTCAGACACTTTGTTACCTCTGCAGTGATGTGTAAGACCTGGGGAGAGGGGAAAAAAAACTGGGGTTTTTCTTGGAACCAATTCTAAATTATAGAGTGGCCAGATTTATAGCATATTACCACTATATACAACATATAAAAAGTAAAATCGGTGCTCAGGGTTCAAGGTGCTCCTTGGGTGGAAAAGAATAAGCAAAGGTTGAAATGGGATGGTGAATTAGTATTACTGAAACATTCTGCATCCCATCAGAAAAATGGGGCGTTTGCTTGGGAAAAAAGTCCTACCAACAACCTACTTCCTGTTCCCTTCAGAGATGTGCTAAAGGAGCTGCGTTTCATTGGAGGAACGACAGAGGCCTCGAAGTCAAATAGACCAGGGACAATATTTCAGTCACTTTAAGGAAGCTCTGAACTTCATCTTCATAAATATAGAAAACAATATCTGATTCATAAATTCTTATGAGATATGTAGATGATGAACGTAAAGTACCCGTTCAGTATAACAGCTATGTGTCTTATCATTGCAAACCATTACTTAGCATAGAGTTTGCTGTGTGTAAACAATATGCTTCCATGCAGAACATGAATGGTTCCTTTACCTAACCTTACCACCCAATTGCACAACACACACACACACACACACACACACACACACAAAAGAGAGACAGAGAGAGAGGAGAATTTTTTAATGAATTTGTTACTAAAGACTTTATGCTTAAAGTTCATTGTTTAGCCCACCAAGGTAGAAAAACTCCAACATTATCCCCCATGTATGACTTTATATTTTATCCTTCTATTTGTAACAACCTACTTACCTCTAATCTTTGAATCATCAAATGTTTTTCTTTTCACATTTTAGTTAAATTGCAACTTCTTTAGGATTGACAGATGTTCAAGTCCAATGTGGACTCTGCCCATTCGTAATGTTAGTTTCTCTTCTTGTGTTTTTCTCCTCCTGTATTTCTTACGACTCA
This sequence comes from Hystrix cristata, assembly GCA_004026905.1. Classification (NCBI taxonomy): domain Eukaryota; kingdom Metazoa; phylum Chordata; class Mammalia; order Rodentia; family Hystricidae; genus Hystrix; species Hystrix cristata. The sequence goes on along the minus strand of PVJO010001692.1, from coordinate 50,211 downwards.
GCTTTTCTGCTAGACTGTAAGCAATGTGTATGCAGAGGAATTTCCTTGCCCATGTCTGATGAATCCCTCCCCGGGCAGTGTTTGTGTGTAGCTCCTTCCAACACGCATTTGTTGAATGAATAATATTGTTAGTAAACAGAGTTCAACACTTTACATATTTTAAACTACATTATCTCTGTGGCTTTAAATAAGACTTCACTTTGGTTTAGCATTCAGTACTTAGTTGACATAAACTCTTTTGGCTGCAACTCAGATTGAAAAAAGGCCTTGGTCTCTTTGACCCTAAATTATTACAAAGGAGCTGCTTTGATATTCTTAAAATCATGTCCTCTCTCTTCTCTGTAGAAATATGTGGGGATAGGGTAGAAGCAGCTTCTATTTGTACCCAAAGTATCATTAAGGGTTTATGGGTGTGTGCAAATTTTAATTTAGATGATGTTCCTAAGGTTAAACCCTGATGTACTAGGCATGATGCAGGATTAATTAAAGACCATGCTGAAATTTTACCTTTTTGGCTCTTACAATCTTTTAGATAAAGCTTACAAGGCAAATAGAATTAATTTACCGGACACTGAATTGTTATGCTTCCTAATGATGTTGTGGAAAGATGATTTATTTGGTTTCATTTTGAATAGATATAATATAAATATATTAAATCTATATAATCTACATCTATTTTATATATATGGCATTCCTTAAGCTTTGAGCATAATAGATTTCTTTTTCCCTCTTTGAGATGGTACCTCTTTTAATTCAGGAACTATATCTAAAATGGGGCACACTTTACAATGAATTAGTAATTCAACTCAGCGCCTGTCTTACCAAGGTATTATACATTTAATTCTTTTATTTTTGCCTTGAGCATTTCACTTAAATAAGTCATCAAGAGCGTTTGTTTGTTCTTCCTTATAGTTTCTGATCAAAAGCTTCTTCACGAAAGATCAAGTGCCAAAGGTGGAATTTGACTGTGAACCATATTTTTCATGCCTAATTTCTCCCAAAGTCAGTTTGAGAAATCAGCTCGTCAGAATGTTGTTTAGTGGTAACAGGTGTGACAAAGACTTGTAATTTTTTCCTGCTTTCCCTGAACTGTCTCCTTTACTGTAATAGATCCTATTCATGATCTTTAAAAGAACAGAAATTAGAAACTGTATTTGAGGGGAAGGTGGGCAAGTCAGCAGTGTGCTAAGTCACCAGCCCAGCTGACGTGGTTGGCTACATGAGCAGATCCGCAGCCTCCAGCAGGAAGGGGGGACGTTCTCATGGCACAGTCCACAGGCAGGTGATCGCAGCTGGGTGTTGTTTCCTGCCTCGGCCTCCTAATTTAATAAGTGTATTGGAAAGACTGAACAAGGGAGAAGCCAGGCCGGAACATGAATTTTGTCAGATGAGGAGTAGTGGAAGGAATTAGGTGTTTGTTGTAGTTGTTGCTGTTAAAAATAAATAATATATATTTATATATAATATGTAACATGTATAATAGATACATATAAAGAGAAGTTTTATATTGCATCGGTGTAAGACTTTGGATAATCTTTAAACAACATAACACTAATCTGTTCTTCAATGAAAAATAAATTTTGTGAGGACTTATGCTTGGTAATTTTACGGTATTATAGGAAAATTATTATTTGAATCACAGCTTTTGGATTTGGCCTCTGTCCACAGTTCACTGCTGAGCTTCTCCTCAGAGGCCTGTCTTGCAGTCAGGTAAAGACCACGGCACACGCCAGTGCTGGAGTAAGACCCGCACGCCCTGCAGCCGCATGCTAGACAGCTCTGCTTTGCTCTTTATCTAGCTGCCTCTCTCCTCATAACACGAAGCGCTCGCGGGGCCAAGAGAGTTTGCTGCCCAGAGCTCATGCTGCTTCCCCAGCTACTTGTTCTTACGTCCACCGGCATCAGGGTCAGCTGGCAGCTCAGAGTCCGGAACCTCAGATCCCACTTTAAATGATCTGAATCAGCGTCTGTGTTTCAACAAGGTCCCAGATCATCCAGTGCACACTCAAATTTATCATGGTTCTAGATCGCGCTCTGGCTGCCCTGCTCCAATGACCTGCATCTGCTTTTAGGGCCTGCGTGACCTTCTTAACTGTCCCAACTCTCTAAAAGGGCATCATGCTGCCCATGGACAGGCATATACTTAGGGCTGAGGTGATCATTTGAGGAATGGCCCTGTGGACGGAACGTGCAGACAAAGGCTGATTATTTTCATCCATATAGGCAAACCTGCCACACTGAGGGACAGACACGAAGACTGGACAGAAGGAAAGAGGACCCCGGCACTCCACCTGTACTGTTGCGCTTAGCCTGGGTAGAAGTGCAAAGCCCCGTGGCCAAGGGGCAATCGTCAGTAAAAACGAATCATGGAACCTCAACCTGATACACACGCAAAGCAGCACCATTGCAACATCTAAATCAAAAGCCTGAAGTCAACCTTAGCTCATTTGCTCCAAAGTAAATATGCACAGTGGATGGTAGGTGAATCATTCCTATTTCATCCAATGTCTGGAATTTCTCGATTTTGCACGTACTTAGTATTTCACTTCATTTTAAGTTTTTCATCTTTACTCTAGTTTTCAGAACTAGCAGGTTTTGGAGCAAATTAAGTTACTGAGCGTGAAAGGGAATTAATTCAGAAATTCCTTTTCTCTCATTGACCTGTCAGAGTTCTGCTAACAGAGTTCCTTAAAACCACTAGAAGTCTGGCGTGCCACATACCAGCTCTAAAAGGCAGATGAGGAAATAGACTCTGAGGGAGAAATTTCTATCCTCTGAACTTTATAATTTCTTTTATTTATCAAAATACCTCTAAGTGACATGAGCTTTTTGTTGCAAACATTTCATCTGTGGTAGGTAGAATATAATCTCTTTGGACAAAGACAGAGGGGCCACTGAACACCCATTTCCTGCTGAACAATTTGAGTGGCTTTTGTTACAGATAGCAAAGAGAGGAAATGTTAATTACAAACTATATATGTGCATGGAAGTTACAGATCGGTACTTTTGCTAGTCCCTATTACTTGTTTTAGGAAATACTCTAAACAAACTAAAAGGGAAAAATAAGTAAGTGTATCACATATAATCTTTTGAAATTTACTCTATTTCAAGTTCCTCCAAAGACTAAAATGGCAAAACTGTTTTGAGCATTAGGAGTGGGAGGCCCAGGGACGTGTGAAGAGAGCCCTGGACTCCTGGCATATTGGCCAGAGCCCCATGCACCTGGCCCCCAAGCGTCCCAGCCTTCCCCGGGGGCACACAGGGTTCAGTGCAAAGTCTGGGCTACCCGGTCTCCCTGATCGCCTGTGTATGTGCTCCAGATCATCTACACTCACTCTCTGGACGGGAAATGGAAACGGATGAGACTCAGAAAAATGCTCTTTGTCAGAATGACTTTTAAAAAAAAACTGAGCAACTCTGTACATGTTGAAGCTTGTACATTTGGGGCATTCAAAAGTAGCTTCCTTTTAAGAGGGGAGATGAAAAGTTATGCATACCTGAGGCCCATGTGATTCATCAAATAGCCCAATTCATAATAAAGGGAGTTGGTTTGCAATATTTCTTTTATGGCGTGGCATTTTTTCTGGGTAGCTGTGCATGAGTCGTCGTCTTCTCTCTCCACCCAGCACCCTGGGCACAGAAAGGCCCAGATATAGGCCTGGCATGCTGGCGACTGTGGTAAAGCACATTGAGGTAGGGTCCTAGACCACCTGCACGCGTAGATACAATCCTGCCTAACCTCAGTGTTGCTGTAAAAATCTTGCTTTATGTGTACCTCAAAATTGATGAAGGATTTCTTCCACCCTCCCCTAAACAAACAGAGCACATCTTAAAGTTTTCTTTCTAAACAATGCAATTCAGAAGTACAGACTAAGGAAAGAAAAAAGCCACAGTAGCCAGACCACTCTGGTCTGAGAAATAGCACTTTTATTTTGCTTTGTATTGTATACTTTACAGTAAAAACCGTTGTGGGGGCGATGGGCATGATTTAGACACAGACTCTATTTTTGAACAGTTTGCATATGATTTGATTGGTATAAGACAATTGTACAAAATAATTTCATATTAGTGAAATGAACGTAAGTGTTTGAGACAGGCTTGGCGAGTTAAATTGTTTGGAGTGATGAGGGGTTGTGGTTTTGAATATTGGAAATACATGGTTGGATTGCACTTAAAAGGTCTTGAATATTGGGTTGAGAACGTATTTCTGAATTTCATGGGCTACTGAAACCCCCGAGCTGTTTTCTGGGCTGATGGGATTAGCCTTATTGAAAAGGGCAGAGGGTTGATTGGGTCAGGTGAAGAAAGACTGCAAATAAAATGTGAGCTCTAAACTGAGCAACTGTACAACTGCTCATGGGGGAATAGATAATGCTGCTCATCTTCATTGTCTTATACAGCAAAAGACACCATGGAACTATTAGGAGATGTGAAGTTAAGTGACCTAAGTTCTAGTGTAAGCTCTACCGCTCGCTAGTGTACTTGGCAGCTTTGAACTCAGTTTCTGTAAAATAGATATGATAAACCCACCTCACGGCTTCATAGTGGGAACTAGACATGACGAATGCAGAGGTCTTGTCACATTGTCTGGGACTTACTTGTCTTTGCTCCTATGATGGATGCTTATGTCTTAGACAGGTAGGTTATTATTTCCATGCAAATTTGTAAAAGAGGAAAAATAATCTCGCAGGTGTATCAATGGAGCTAGTAGTCTAGCACGTTCCTTTCAATCCTTTTATGTGATTCCTGCTCAGGTTTGGTACCAGCATGAGGGACTGGAATGCTGGTGCTGCTTAAGGTTTTACTCTTCCTGTTGCTAGGTGTGCTCTGCTTTTCGGAAGGGGAACTGGAACTGGACCACTATGTCTGCCTGAGCGTGACTCTGAGAAGGACCAGTCAAACTCAACCCCTGCATCTGGGCTTTGTCCTCTATCGTTGCATGGTCCTAGTCCAGACTTGTATCTGAGTGTTGCTAGGAATGGGTAACTTCTGCCAGCAATGCCACTAAATGTCATCTTTTTAAAGCTAATCCTCATGTCTTCTGCACATTCACATCTCACAAATCAAGCTTGGGGATCTGAACTAGATTAGGTTAGAGTCTCACGGTTGGATAAGAGCACTATGTATAAATTCCAACTTTCACTCACTCCGTGTCTTTAGAAATTTCGTACATCCTTTCTTGATTTCAGGAAATAACAACTCTTTTTTTGAGTCTGACAGTCAGAGACAAATTTCCTCGGTTAATTAAATCATTCCTCACAAATTCCCCAGTGGCTCTTTACCAGTTTCCATGTTCAGATTAGGCAGCTCTAGGCCATTCACTGTCCTGTTCAAACACACTCCATCAGTTTCTACAGCCTTCTGACCTGTCTCTCTCCATCCTACCTGTTCAAAAGTAGCCCAACTAGAAATTAAAATTTTCAGCATAAGGATAGAAATTATAGCATATGACACACATGATGCTTTTCGTACACGAGTTTTGCTCTCATCAATTCCTTTATCTTCAATGTACCTCATAATATTCTTTTTTATTTTATTTTATTTTATTTTATTTTATTTTATTTTTTCATACTATTATTTTTTAATTGGCTTCTTGGCTTATCAAAGTCCTTGTATCCATCAACCCTCAGATAAGAAGAGAATTATTTTGTAAGGCTGACTCTGAGCTTCTTAGAGGCTTTCTGTGTCTTTCAGGATCTTAGCACGGTACCAGGTGTAAAGTTGATCAATAAAAGTGTATCGAGTGAACAAAGTCTTTCATACTTTGAATTACAAGAAGTTCTTTCTACCTCTGCGTCCTCATTACAATATTGTCCAGAGAAATTTCTCTAGGTTTTGTGGAGAAACACTATCAGAGACTTACTTAAAATATTGCCTGTTGGAGTAAGTGTTAATGACTGTGGGAGTTACACCCTAAAACATCTGAAGAAGAGATCAGAATATGAGGTGCCTCCTACAGAATATGATAGTATCAGTGTCTACTAGAGTATGACTCTAAGAATGACAAATTTGTTTATCATCCCTATCATTCGTTTCATTCTGGTAAGTATGGACTGCAAATTGTCCATTTAGATGCTCATGACTAGGAAAACCATGGACTTCTCCTCTATCCAAAAGCTATTTATCATAAGCTTCATTGAATTAGTTCTCTGTTTAGAGAAACCAAAGCTTTTCTATAAAATGGATGCATTTCCTTTACAGAAAATGGGACATTTTTCTTTATTTTTCCATAACCCAAATAGCATTCCCAATGTCCCTGACAATGTAAGAAAGCAAACTGAGAGAAGAGCGGCTTCAGTGGGGAATGTTGCTAGCAGGACGAAGAAATGGCAGACGGATGGTGATGGGAGAGAAAGCTGACATACAAAGTCATAAACTCAGCGGTCAAGCATCTTTTAGAGCTCTGGGAATAGTCTTTTCATTCTTAGCAGCTGGCTTCCATAGAGGGAAGCTCTGGAGAACAGGAAACTGACACAGCCCAAGTATTCACTGGGACACCCTAACTATTCTGCAGTATCTGTTTTGTTAAAATGAAGGGGTCAAGGACATAGGATATAAATGACGAAAAATAAATCCCTACTAGGTCTCAACATCTGGAGTTTGGGACATATTTTACTAAGTAATAAAAGAATGAGTTATTTTTAGTATAATCTGTTTAAGAAAATAAGTATATAAGTTTTAGAATGCCTTCCAAATAATCAATTTATAACAGTTCTGGAAACAAAACCGGAGCAAAACAAAAGAACTTCTGTGTATTATTATTGCTATTGTTGTTGTTATTATTATTACTATTGTTTCGGTGCTGGGGATTGAACTCAGGGCCTTGCGCTTGCTAGGCAAGTGCTCTTCCCTTGAGCTAAATCCCCAGCCCCCTGTTATTATTAGATAAGTAATCTTCAGCCCTCATGGATTAGAAGGGTTCTATTTGTGTTGAGTAGTAGTTTTTAGAGGCAGCGTTCCCAGTATAAGAAGGAATATGGGGACCTAGAAATGCTGTACCCGTGTCTAAGCCACAAAGAAAGTTACTAAAAATTAATGTAAGTGCTAGGATTACACTCAGATTTTATTGATTGTCAGTCTGGAAATCTTACTATCACAGCATGTAACATTCCAAAAATGGAATACTATGGTGGTCAAATTCACATTCACATCCTAACCCTGTGTGTTTAATGTTGGGCTAAATCTTGGGTTAAATCTTGCTGTAAACCTTGATGTGGGCTTCAGTCTTCTCCCCCTCAGCCATAAATAGGACCACCTGCAGAATAAGTACCTCTGAAGTTTCCCAAGGAAATAAACACCTTTTTTAAAAAAAGACTTTTACACTGGGAGAGTCTATAACCTTTTTTAGTCTTTCTTTTTGTAGCTATCTACCCTGATTTTCTGGTTTCTGGTTTTGAATTAATCCTTTCAGGTCTTTTTTTTCCTCCTCTGTGGTTAAGATCATTTCTTTTACTCCTAGAAGAAGAGAGACCAGATCTCAGAAGTCCTCTGAGGATTTCTGATAGTCACTGAGTTATCCCTTCGGCTTTCAGCTTAACTAGTCTGATAAGAATTATTCTGGTTTTCTGGCACAGACCTTCGTGTACTGTGGGGGTGGGCTTTAGAAATGGACTTTAGAGATGATCCAGTGTCACACACCTGGCTGTAAGGTGGACTCGGGGAGAAGCAAAGGGATCAAGTCACCCAGCGAGTTAGTGGCAGACCCGAAGTGTGAACCCAGATCTCCTGACTCCCGCAGAAAGTTCTGACCGTGGCACTGCCAGGTCTCCGAGTCCTCTCTTTGTGGACACTGCCCATCCTCTGTACCTTTTCACTTACTTGCCCCTGACTTTGGCTCACCCACAGGATATCTTTCCCTGTGCCAGTAAATGGTTAATCTCTCTGAGCCCAGGGCCCTGGAAACTTCTGGGAGGGAGCCAGGTGAGCAAAGAGAGCAGATAAAGGCAGCACCTGCCCATGGGTTTGGAACAGCCTGGGGACACTGAGAGAATGTAAACACATTCTGCAAATCTTATTGTCTGACTCTCTGCCAGCGTCTTTTGGGTTCTTGTCATGGAAAATATTTCCTCTGAGGTCATTCAATGAGCAAAGGAGCATTGAATACCCTCCACGGTGCCAACTCTGTCCCTGCTTTTGTCCAGATTAAATAAGCAAAGGACTAACATTTCATGGGCCCAGAAGACCCACCTGTCAACAAGACAGCCTGTAAGGTAGGGAAAAGGAGACCTTCAGAAAAGACATTGTGCTGTTCTGAACTGCCCACCCTCCTCCCGTGTGCACAGCCTCCCTCTGTTTGCTCACCCAGACTTACAAGCACACACCCTGCGTTTAGAGCAAGAGTTAATGTCTGTGCTTCCTCATAAATCTCAGTTTGGTGCCTCGAGCTATATTTTTAATTCTGTGGTGGAGCTTTGAGATTCAAGAAGACTAGAAAGGAGGGGCTGCTGACTGAGGGAATAATGGATGCTTCTGAGGAGCAAGGCACCCTCATTCAGTTCTGCTAACACGTGGTCTGATGCCTCAGAGGAGAATCTCGGAAAGCCAGGATAGAAGACAAACAGGGAGTCAAGGGCAAGGACGCTGGCTATGCTGTCCCCACACAGGATGACCCATGGCTTCTCTCTCAAGAAGAAAGAATGTGTGGAATGAGCAAATTAGCCCAGACTCATGACTGGCTGGCATACTTTCTAGTTCAATGAAAAATGACTTCAAGGAGAAGTACCTTCCTGACAGAAATAATTTCTTATCTCACAACCTTTTATTGAAGAAAGTTTTCCACCCGTTCGACTGGGAGCCACTTTTTGTGGTGTTGAACCACGCTCAGGTCCTTGGCCACTTGTAGAGTAGTTCCTTCCGTACAAACCTTACCTCCTCGGCATGCCTGTACTTTTTGGATGTAGAAGGCAAAGCTTCCACTGCCTTGCTACAGTGCTTTAACTAGAGTAATTGCTCAGGAGGCCGCTCACTGCCAACAACCGTGCTTTAGAATTCTGTGTCTGACTCACTGAATAGAATATGTAATTAACATAGAAAATTGTAGCCCTCTGTGTGTGTGTGTGTGTGTGTGTGTGTGTGTGTGTGTGTGTAGAAGAATTTACTTCTGGCCCCCAAGAGGTCTTCCGACTCAGGTAGACAGTCTAGGACACTAAAATTTCTGTTATAAGTCTTTTTATTCTAAGGAGCCCTTCCTCTGTTACTACTGTGAAAATTAAAGCCAGATACAGCTGATTTCCTTGAAGACAGAAAATGGGAATAAAATCATTTGTAATTGGTGATCTTTTACGTCTGTGACGAGACTCAGAGCTTTCTATCTGTACTCATTTGAGGACTGGGAAGATGAAAGTCAGGGTGGCAGAGACCATTACGTTGTGGTCCGCAGTTCCAGGCTGAGTCTCTTCATTTCTCTACCTCAATAATACAGTGAACTGAGAGTCTTCTAAGGAAATAGTGGCACAAAAGATGGAGGATTCAGGACTATTTTAGAGAGCTGCATCTCAGATGATTTAAAAGATTATTTTTGACCCATTAAAAAAGCTAATGAAGGACCTATGCTTATTTAGAGAGAAATGAAAAAGAGAATTGCTTATTGATGAAAAGACAATTGATAGGCTGGCTTATGCTTTCCAAATGGAAGTCTCTCTGAAGGATTTAAGTTTAGGAAATCATGTACATCAGATGGTCATTTGAAAGGTGAGGCTGAGCATATCAGAAGTATCCCAGGACTCAGAATCAGGTAGAAGAGGGCTCATTAGCTGTGGGTATGTGAAGCACAAGCCAGTACCTACTCTGTGCTAGAGACTGCTGTCCCTGGCTTCATTTGTGCCCAGGGGTCACAATGCTTCTCCTCTTCCTTTCAATTCCATTCTGTTAGTAGTTCTTTTTTGGGCGGGAGGTGCTGGGGTTTGAACTCAGGGTCTTGTGCTTGCTAAGTGCTCTACCACTAGGCTAAATCCCCAAATCCTTGCTAGTAGTTCTTGATTTGGTGATCTATATAAGCCTGATCATATTCTTTATTTCCTGTAACTACATTTACATCTGCTAACTTAGCTCAAAAATTTACCGTCTCAATCAAATAAAATATACAGTCTCTAAAATACATAGTAGGTCCTACATTACATAGTAGGCACTCGATATTTGCTAGCTGAGCAGGCGCTTCCAGCAAGCAAAACCTTTTGCCATGCATCATTCCCCTGAAAAAGTTTGTTACCTGAAGATAAGAAAGACGGTGTAAAATGTACAGTGATATAGAGCTAGTGAAAGTCATGATTTACTCCCAAAGTAAGATTTCACAAAGAAAGCCACGAGTTCTTTCATTACTAATAATTTGGTATGGGGCCGTCTCCCACTTGAACTAACTCCACCATAGCAGCTCAGTGAGAGAGACCCAGAGTGCTTTCCCCAGTAACACAGCTTGTTTGTAATTCTTCCCTTCACTGCCAGTGCTACCATGTTTCCCTGTAATCTTCCACTGTTAATATTGATATAAAAATCTACAGTTTGTGCTGAGGCGGAGATTTTTCTAATATTTACCTAGGATCCCTGAGCAAGGCTTTTGCTGATAATTTATTGCAAGTTTCTCAAGACAATTTAACAATTTGTTTATTGGAAATAAGGTTGCATGGTGTAAGAACAGGATCTCAACTTTCAATGTATTTGGCAGGTCGAGCCCAGAATAGTGAAACGATCCCTCAAGGAAGTCTGAGGATATCAGCGCTCCTCCTACTGATCCTTGTCCTGCACAGATGCTTTGGGAAGGTTCTCGTACTTTCTGAGTCTCAGGTTTTCCATTTATGGAAAGAAGCCACTGAGCTATGATTGCAAGAGCCCTTCTACCTCTGACTTGCTGTAGTTTATAAATCTTAAAATGCTATTCTACCACTTCCATTTGTGGCTGATTTGTGCCATTAGATGCTTGTAAAATATTGTGATGAGTCCTAGAGTTCCCTGGGAGTAAAAGGACAACACTCGTGACCTTAGCAGCAGAGGGTCTGTTCTGCCAGGAGGGCTAATTTAATTCCTCTAAACCAACAAGTCCAAACCCAGAGGCTTCTCGTAGATGCTGTATGTCCTTGAGTGGGTGACATTGTGGCCATAGCTGTCTATACCACTCGCAGAGTTACTGAGGTCATGGAATGTCACACAACTGAAGACTCTCTAATCCACATGTAGAAGTCAAATTATTTTTCAATATGAGAAAACATCTTCAGGAATTTCAGAAAGAGGAATGATTCTGATTCAAACTCAGAATGAGACTCAGAAAGGGAAATGTTACCGGACTGTAATCATATCACAGTAATTACCAAAAATCAAGACTTGAACACAGGACCGCCAGACATTGTGTTCACTGCATTTTCCTCCATTTTATTAGCTCTCATACTGTTTATTGTGTGAGGCAAATTAGCAGCACAAAGCTGTTTTTACAAAGCTGTTTTACAGCCTCCACAAATGCCGTGAAGACACTTGGCAGAAGAGAAGATGGTGATGGACTTTAATACTATAAGGCCCGGTAAACTGAGATTCCTTAATTTTGGATTTATCTTTCTAGTTTTGCCCCCTCGAGTTGAGGAAAGAAGACTGAACGAGCCCCTGTATCTGCGAGTTTGCCACCTCTCTGAGAAAGGCCATTGCCATAGTCAAATGGATTGGTCATTTAGAAATAGAGTCCTTCTTGAATTTCATGCTTGAACTTTATTTGAGGTTTTCCTGAAGTAAAATAATCTAATGTGCACTAACTAGAGAAGCCCTCTTGGCAGGTCTTCGCCCCCTTTGGATAAAAGCAAACTTGCATTCATTCCATAAATCGACATGTGAAACAGTAAATAATTCCATCGTTTGAGTTGTTTTAATGACCTCAAGCCAAGATGCTCATAAACTAACATGCGTAGAATATTAATACAATTTGGGGTTTATTGCCAAAAAAAGAGCAAAGTACAGGAAGGTGACAAATGTCAGGAACTTTAGAGGCATATTTTTCTTTTCCTCTTTTTTTCTTTTTCTTTTTTTTTGAGGAGCAGCAGATTAAGTGCAGAAATGTTGAGTGTCAGCTTTCAAATACAACCATCAAAAATCCGAGAACTGGGCAGCTAGTTGTGCCAGGCACTTTTCTTTCTTCGCCTTCGTAAGGAGCAGCTCAGGGGTCAGCCAGTTACGGAGCGGGCTGTTACACATACGTGGGGAGGTTGTGTTTACACACATCTCTACATGGACAGACATTCAGAAGCTACAATAGCATTCCCAGGAGGATCCTTCCTTAATACGGGAAGTGACGGCTTTTTGAAAGCACCACAGTTAAGCTCAGCTTTTTCACTCTAGAAACCCAGGGATTTAATTTCTAGAAGAAATGAGACCTCTGTGATGTTTTGCAGGGCTGCCTAGAATTATAGGCAATTTAGCTCTAAAGCTTGTTCAGCATGAGGCGCCTGACGTTGGCTTAACCTCCGGGTATCTCTGCTTTCAGATGTCCAAGCCCGCGGAACTTAAGTTCTGATGGATGCCTCTAAAAGGAGTTGCCACAGAAATGAGTTTAGTAATTTAATGTTGACACACTCCCCTGCTGTGACTTCTCTCCGTTTATTTGTAAACTGACTTTTTCTGGCCCTGCGCTTGGATTTGGCAGATCCCAGACCTGGAGGTCTTCCTGCATGTCGTTGATCAGGACTGTTACTCTGATGGGAAGGGGCACTACAAACGCTGATATGTCCACTGTCACGGTTCTACCTGACATAATATGTGCAGAGAATAGCAGAACAGGACAGAAGTCCAGGTCACTGAATTGAGAAGCCGGGTATTTTGAGCAGGTCGTCATCCCCTTCAAGTATATATATGTCCTACCACTTTGAAAGCCCTTGGTCTTCTCAGTCAGGGCTTGCTTGTGTTTACGGTCTTGGAGAAAGTGTCACTATCGGTTGTCACGGTATCTGCTTTCTGTTGGAGACCATCTCCCACCTCTCCTTTTCAGCTCCTCCTTCGGAATGTCAGCACGAAGTTGACATCTTCCTCTCCATCTCTGTCTGCACTTCTAAGCACCAGATTCATTTTCATGTGAAATTCTCAACACTCCTTCAGACTCACTCTGTGAAAACAATGTAAATCTTTTCTTCGCCCTCCTTAATTCTTGTGAACAATTTAACCTGATGGGCAGGCATCCATTAATCTCAGCAGCAATGTAAAGTCTAATTGAAGTATTACACTCCTTTCTACACATTTTGTTTTAATCTAGTGGAAATGGCTACTAATGGAAAATTCTTTGTCATAGGAGACCAGGAGAAGGCCTTAGGATCTACTGGGGGACTTCCGAGCAGCCGTCCCTGCTGTCGCGCTGGAACCCATGGTCCACTGAAGTTCCTTACACCACCTTCACTGAGCACCCTATGATGTACACCAGCGAAAAGTTCCTCACGATTTGCAAGGTAGGAGACATCTTGAACATTATTCTTAGATTAGCTTTGCCAATGAAGCCCTGTGTTTCTAGAACATGTACCACTAAATAAAATACAACCGGGACTTATGAAGACAAACACTTTAGTATGTTTGTAGAACTCTTAGAGAAAGGAGTGTAATTTATTTTTTATATGTGAATATATGTTATATTTATATTAACCACAACATGCTATTTCCTTCCTCCATTTTAGTATAATGTCATTTAAAAGTGGCATTACTTAGGCTTGTCTGATTGCATTTATTGCCAACAGGGTGTACATAAATTTTCATATAATTAAATCCTAATTATTTTATTCTGGGAAGAAATGTAGGATAGTGTAAAGTATGAAAGTATGTTTAGTCAAAAATGGCTGTGTGGTCAAGTTTGAAAAAGTCAGTTGTGTCTTTGGGTCTTGGTAGACTCATCTCTAAAATGGGCATGGTGACCTCTCCCTTTCCCCCCAACCTCCCTGGACCACTATAAGGTTAAATGTTGATAACATGACAAGGAATACTTCATAAAATGTAGAGCAATTTTTATTACTTTTTATGCCTTCGAATCTCATCTTTTAAAATAGATTTTAAACCCATCAGGGGCAGACACAGTCCCTTCTACTGTACTATTATCTCCCCCAGGAATCCAGTTAGAGTGGAGACACTAACTAGTCAGAAAGTAAAACAGTTGGAACAGGAAAGGCAGTAAAAGATCAAACTTTGTATTTTCAACAAAAGCAAATACACACCTAATATGTGCTTATAGGCTTAAAATGCTGACGTTGCTTTCCTTTCTGTGTTTATCTTCCGTCATTCACCTCATGTTACAACTCATTTGTAGTATATAAATTCAAAACCTGGCAATCTGCATCTAAAGTCTTTCTGTGATTGGGTGGTATACATTGTATTTCTTGCTTTATTTTAAATATATCTATTCATAAAAGTGTGTGTGTGTAAGCAAATAATTTTCAATTGGTAAATCTCCTGCTTTAAACAGTTTGAGCCACCATTTATGTGATTAAAGGCTAGATGAAGTCTTAATTTCCCCCAGTACTGTGGACTGTATGGATGAAGGTGGCTTGAATCCATTCTACTCCCAGGAAAAGTCAATGGTCCTCTCAACATTTATACAGGTGTCCTCAGGGCCTTACGGTGTCATGGTTTACATCTGGCTTTTAGTTAGTGCAGACATTAGATAATTTCGTTGTGTAGCTCATGTTGCTACATTTCATGTGATACTCCTATTTCACAATCTCTCAACCAAAACGTCAGCATCAGCTCCTACTCAAAGCCAACGGAACAGAACAAAATGGAAACCAAGAAGAACAATATAATACTTACACAAAAGCATTTATGTAATGGTAGACTCATTGAGGGCATCAGGGAGACAGAGTGACAGTTTTTATTATGCTAATACCCCTAACTCCAAATGCCATGTCAGATCTCCCTGTCTTTAAAAGTTTTTATTAATAATAATAACATTCCGTCTCATCATTCCATTATCCTCCCTCTTCTCGTCGGCTTGCCCCTCCCCAAACTCTTGTTTTTTTTTTTTTTTAATATTAACCATGCAGGAAGTTTATATTTCCTTTTTTAGCATGTATTAATCCAAATCAAAGTACTCAATAAAGTATTTTTTCAAAGGCATTTCCCTCCTTCAAAGGAAACCTCATTTTAACTACTAAAATACAGTAACACATATTTTATGTAATTTTTATATATTTTTGATAATACTTGTATTTCATTATAAACGAAAATAAATTCTTACCGCCTTAATCACTATTCCATCCACCACTTCCTGGGCCAAATCTTTGGTCGTTGTACCTGGTACATTTGATGCTTATTTTCACCTCTGCTGTAAGAAGTTCAGGGTGAAAGCGGAAAGAACAAATTCTAGGAACTTCAGAGAAATGCCACTGTCATATTTCAATACCTGGTGCTGTTTTGCTTTATTCCATTTTATATAAATACATTCACATAATTTAAAAAAGAAAATGAAAATAATGTGTCAGAGGAGTGTGGAATAATTATTCCCCATGAAATCATGAACATGGTAGATGAGAGCCTTGTGTTTTTCCCTGATGATCCCATTTCCTAAAAAAGGAAATCATATTCATGCAACTTTTATTGAAGGGCAGTAAGAATAGCAGGGGCATGTGTGTGTGTATGAGTCTGTGTGTGCACACCCAGACGCATACACACGTATGCACACATGAATACAATGAATGGCTGGTTGATTTGTTTTTAGTCAACTAAATTTCTTTGTGGCTCTGTTAAGTGTGTCTCATTTAAGGCTTTTTCTTCTTAAATTATTAATCCAAAGTCTTTTTTTCCTTTCTTGGCAAGAGTCTGGCACTTTCATTTGCCAAGCTGATTCTTATTCAGAGGCCACCCCAAGTCACAGCTCCCAGGAAAATGAGTGATCCCCATCTGTGATCTGAGACGATGAGCTCTTTGATCTAGTTCTTTGAGTCCTAGTTTCTCCTTTGTTGTTGGTTTCTATGTCACAATATTATTGGTCTTTAGGATATTTTCCAAGATGGGCTTTGATTAAGACTCAGTCATATTGATATAAAATAATAAATAAGAAGAAAGACAATTTAGGGGATTTAGAGTTCCTTTTATGTGAATATTTTCACGTAAGACTTTAAAGGGGTGTTATAAATTGTTTTTTCCATTTCTCTTATGAATGAAATAGGAAAATAAAGGAATATGGAAGAAATGCGTAACA
This sequence comes from Hystrix cristata, assembly GCA_004026905.1. Taxonomy (NCBI): domain Eukaryota; kingdom Metazoa; phylum Chordata; class Mammalia; order Rodentia; family Hystricidae; genus Hystrix; species Hystrix cristata. Next base: position 34,067 of record PVJO010001692.1, on the reverse strand, counting down.
AAATTAAATTCCAGCAGCAATTTTATTCAATATTTATACAACAGAGGACAGAACTGAGTGTGGAACTGAGTTATCTAATAGGAGAATATTCAAATTATTTATAATCTAACAGAATAATTTATTATTAAAATACTTAAATTTATTCTTACCCAGAATCTTCCTCTATAGCACTTAGAATCTCTTTATTCAACAAATTTCCTGACACCTACAAAATACAGGTATTATGATTGTTGCCAAGGATACAAACAAATGAGACAAGATTCTTACCGTTGTGCAAGGTACCATTTAACAAAGGAGGCAGATAAAAACACAGAGATTTCAAAATGGACTGAAACAGAAGTTTAGATCAAGTAGAAAAGAAGGAAAGTTCATGAAAATATATAATGTTCAAAGAGACAATAATTCAGTTTAGCTGGGGTTTAGTCTTATAAATCTTCCCACTGTAATTATAATGACTTAGATAAGACATATAAGAGCCTAAACTAAGTAAAGAACAGTAATAGAGAGGGAAATAAGGAAATTTTGTGTTAATTAGCATGGAATTAATGAAATTAGGTAACTGACATCATATAAAGGATTTGGGAGAAAGAGTCAAAGGTGAAATAATTTCTGGTTTGAGAAGATTAATTTGAATGGAAAAAACTGGAAAATAGCATATTTGGGAGTTTGGTTTAGAACATGTTAAGTTTGAGACATTCGTAGAATATGAGTTTGGGCTGATTGTCAGGCAGTTAGAAATGTGGGTCTGAAACTCAGTAGAGAAAGATGAACTGATGATATTAGGATTCAGATCACATGGCGTCAGGCTGAAGCGGAGTTCTACAGCTGGTCGGTCAGGAACATATCCAAGGAAGGAGCGTTCGTGGACACAGTTGCATTCAATTCTAATTTATACTCTCTCTAAGTCTCTTAACATTGATTTATGTAATCGGTATCAGATTTGTATAGTGTGAGGTCAAAATAGATTATTTCTCTTTTTATTCATCACATCAATTTTATACCACTTCCACATCTGGTAAATAAGGTAATCAAATGGCTTCTTTCCAGACAAACTTTTTTATCTCTCAGCCTAACCAAACTTTTCTAATCTGCATATATACATACTCTGTGTTACTCATAGGAAACAGACATGACAATGTAAAATAATGGGTTTTCTTTGACATTGATTTTACTATTGTAAGACATAAACATAATCTCAGATACATAATAATATAATAGTATTTTATATTTGTTGATTACAGTGTGAATGACATTTTCATCTAACTCAACTCAAAAACTTTGTAGGAATAGGATAACTATTTTTATTTTAAAAATTAGAATGCTTGGGCTGGGGACACAGTGGTACAACTCAGTTATAATGTTTAACATGCTTAAAGCCCCAGATTTGATCCACAGCACTGCAAAAAATATGAGGACACTTAATCAGAGAGATTAAGTGAATTGACTAATATCATAGTGTAATATCGCATTTCCTTAAAAATAAGACCTGGCTGGAAAATAATCCTCTTTGAAAACTAGGGATCAAAAATGCCAACCTCAGTCAGTTTATCCTTACCTTACCTGCCTTTTGGAGTAGCCACCAGGCAAGAGAATAGTGCTGGCAGATAAGGTGGGGATAGGCTGATTGGGGTGGGCCTTTTTTTTTTTTTTTTTTTTTTTTTTTTTGTGGTGCGGAGGATCAAACTCAGGGCCTTGTGCTTGCAAGGCAAGCACTCTAATCACTGAGCTAAACCCCCAGCCCCATGGGGTGGGCCTTTTTGATCTCCAGCTTTCAAGCCTGATTATTTTCTTGTTAGGTCTTATTTTTGGGGAAAGATGGTAGCTCTACATCCACATCCAGTTTGCTATTTCTCAGGGAAATGGACGTAAACCTGAATGAATTCTGTCTCTCTGTCTTTCTCTCTCTTTTTCCATCTGTCTCTCATTCTATTTATATTTGTGTATGTGAGAGACTGTATGTAGTCATATTCGTTGATGCGATAATAACATATATTTCACTCTATCTCAGTTTCCTTAGTTGTTTCAACCATTCAACCACTTTGTATTTGCAATATTTAGCCCATTTTTGTCTTTTTTAATAATCACTTTTCTGAGTTCTGGACTATGGGAAGTTTACGGCTAGGAATAATTAGTGACCTGAGCCCAAAGCTGATGAATAACGGTGAATGGATTAGGGATGCTTTACCGAAAATCAAAGTAATCTACAGAGTGACTTTGTATACCAATATCTCATCAGGATCTTGACAGTAGATCTGTGCATTAGTATGCAAATTTACCTCTATATGCTTAGCTTCTTGGTTTCCCTTCACATCAACTGAACAAATATTCATCGAGCACATCTCCAGAGTGAATCCTATGTGATGAGCAGTGTGCTAGGAACCCGAGCTACTAAGAAGTAGAAAGTAGATTTTGCCTTCCACACATTTGTGGTATAAAGGGAGGAGGAGGCAGAAGAGTAATTAACAAATTATTATTTAATGTGCTAAGACTGTTAATAGAAGGATTCACAAGGTTTTATGGGAGCCAACAAGAGGGAACAGATAAGTCCAATAGCTAACAGGTGTGATGATATTTGATGTGAAATTTAAGAGATGAATGATCTAAGCATCAAAGACGGTGAGAAAAGACATTTTAAGTGAGGGAAACACGGTTAAAACTTCCAATTGCAAGGGTATATGAAATATTCTTGGGTAAAGACTAATTCAGCTTAACTGGAATTTAGTGTGTGTGTGTGTGTGTGTGTGTGTGTGTGTGTGTGTGTGTGTGTGTCTGTGGCTATCTGCTCAGAGAGGAGGGTGTGGGAAGTGGAATAGGACAAGAATGGAAATTAGAGTATGTGGAAGCCTTTTGTGTAGGAAAGACACTTCCTTTTATTTCTATCTATACACTTGAACTTACTTAAATCACCGTGTCTCTTTAAAGATAATCCCAGTGAAATAAATATATATGTGTATAGATAGATAGATAGATAGGTCTCAGCAGTGTGGCCTACCAAGTGATTGGAAGTGTTCAGTATTGGACAGGCTTGCTTTTTGTGCCAGGGTTCTTCCCTCTCTACGTATATGGAGTGTAAAACCTGTAGCCTGAAGGCTTGGAAAACCTGCTCAGCTGAGGAATGTGGGCCTGCGGGCATGAAACCTGGTCTCTTTGCCCAGTGTAAACAGGAAGCAGGGGAAGGTTGTAATAAGGAAAACTGAGACTCTGGGCAGGGAGCTGCTGGCAGACAGCACCTGAAGCAAACAGAGGCCCAGGCACTCGGCTGGTAAATAATGGCTGCGAAGTCAAGAAGAGTAACTGCCCACCCCCAACCCCTACTTGAAGAGCACTGCTGTCCTTTTCCCTAACCAGCGCACAGCTCTGTGTAACTGGAGTTGTTAAAACTTGACCCTCTGTTTTTGTGTCTGGAATAAAAGAGGGAGCCAGAGGTGGGTGTATAAAAGCTTTTAGAGAAAAGTATGTGGCTGGTGGCATTCATATCGGATGACACCGCGTTCCTGTCACCCAGATTGAGTTCAGGTGCTTGAAATGCTCAAGAGCTGGCTTGGGGACGTGGCCTTTTGTCTGCCTTTCCTTCCAGGAACTGCTTGTCTGTCTGTAATGTGACTTTCCCCTTTGAGGGTGCTCCCACAATGACTGGAAATGAAGTGTACTGACTCTAACGAAATGCCAAGTTCATGGAGTATGAAATGGTGTCAATGGTTCTGTTTCCAGCACTTAGATTCTGAGGCCACAGAGGATTCTCATAAAAGGAAGTTTAATGAGGTCTGAGGAAGCCTTCAATAATCCCATTTAACATACATTGATCCATGAAAAGGTATCTTGATAACCACAAAGTGATGGCAATGGAAATACTGTGATTAATTATGGTCCAGCTTTTAAAAGATCATGATTTGATGATAAGAATAATGACACTGATTATGTCAGTGATGATAAAAATAGTTAATACATATTGATTATTGGCAGTAAGCTTCGTTTATGGCCTTTCAATATGATTCCAAATTTCAGCCTCATCTCCTTCTACTTCCTAACCTTTCGTGGTATAAGTGAGCACACAGGCACATAACACACACACACACACACACACACACACCCAGCTCATATATAAACCTTTTGGTTCATTTAATCGTTCCATAGCATCCTATGAATTTGATAGTACTGATAATGTTCTTTATGGAAAAAGAATTGTAAAATTCAGAGAAGTTGAATAACCGCCCCAAGGCCACACAGCCAGTGAGTACCATAGTTGCAACCTAACGCCATGCCTGTCTGATCATAGTACTCGTGTTACATCAATGCTATTTGACCTTTAGTCCAGTGATTGTTAAGAGGAAGCAAGTTTTGTCCCTGGGGGCGATTTGGGCAGTGTCTGGACACATTTTTGATTTTCACACCTGGAAGGGATCTGCCAGTAGTATCTGTTTAACACTCGGGCGCTGTTTAACATCCTAAAATGCAGAGGACGTTCTTCCCCACAGCAATAGTCCCATGGGACAGAAACTAGTTTAGTTATATAAACAGCCCCACTTGGAGCTTTATGTAGAAAATACGATGATACATTTGAGCAGAGATACAAATGAAATGCAACAGAAGAAAAGGCTACTTTTTAATTTGAGACTGTTGTGAGCATGAAGGGATTCTTGGAGATAGGATTTGCAATTAGTTGTGAAAGATGAATAGAAAAGTGGGCCATATAGATAGATCTTTGTGGATTGCCTCATGGACAATTCAAGCTAAAGAGTCCTAGGTAATCTTAGTTTAATGATCTTCATTTTAAAAATAATATTTTATGTAGATCCCGAATATCTAAAACACATGAAGAATAATAAAGCTCTGTTTGATGTGACCGCACATTGAAGCAAGTTACCTGCTTTGTTTTTGCCTTTTCTTCCACATTCTCTCCCCAAACATTGTCCCAATGTTATAATGATAGCACTTTCTTTTTTCCAAAGGAATCCATGTTTAGATGGTGAATGATATGTGGTCATTGAACTATGACGAAATGTAGTGCTCTGAGGAGCGTGGTTCTTGATGAAACATTTTTCTATCCTTTCTGTAAACAAGAAACATGAGCCTTTGTCTAAATATTAAAATTTTAATACTAAATTTTCTATACATTGGAATTTTATAATATCATCTGCAAGAGTAGCATTAGATAAGGAGATATGGGTTCAAGTCTCTGCTCAGCTCTTTATTATTATTTAGTGTTAGACAAATCTCTGAAACACGTGGACTTAGTTCACCGATTAAATCTGTTCTGCATTGCCTCAAATGTCTAGAGCCTTCTTCAGTGAAAGGGTTTGTTTTTCTTTTAAAATTTATACTCCCTGTTCTATCTCTTACCTTGTTTAGACCATTAATTTGACTTTATAAGTATATTCTTGACTTCTAGATATGTCATTATCATGATTATTATTGTTATTATTGGAATTTTAACTATAACCGTGGAAATCTGTATATTTCCTCATGTGTCCAGTTGCCTACTAGAAATTAATAAGAGGCTTAATGTTTAGACAACTCAAACAACTGTCTACATGGAATCTTCCATTGCAGTACCTCAGTGTTTCCAAACTTTACCGCTCCTAGGCTTTCCCAACTCAGTCATGATATCACTAGCCACCTAATAGTTCAGGTCAAAATTCTGGGTATCATTGTAGATTTTTCTCTTTTCTTCAACCATATGTTCAACTGTAGCAGCAAGATATGTGGGTCTACTGCCTCCAACTTATCCCTAACTTAATCTATTCTCAAGTTCTCTACTGCAATCCTGGTCTAAACCACCATCATCTCATGCATGGCTACAGAAGTGACCTCCAGTCTTGCCTGTCTTCCTCCTTTCATTCCCAGCCCTCACAGCATTCCATTCTTGACCCCACATGACAACTAGGATTATTTTGTAAAAATAAATATCATACAGTATTAAACTCCTCTGCAAAATCGTTTCAGTCCAAAGTCCTTTAAACTGCAGTGGTCCCAAAAACTATGTGCCTCTGACCTCTTTCTTTTGGCTCAGTCATATGGGACTTTGGTGCTCCTTGAATAAACTCATCTCTACAGTCTTATGTCTCTGCAGAATAAACACAGCCTTTGCAGGTGCTACTTTTCCTGCCTGGAATACCTCCTCTTCCGATTTCCCTTTGATCAACTGAAGTAACCTTCATTCTCATTGCTTTCTATCCCTTTACCACATTTGGATTTCCTCCTAGAATCCACCATCATCAAAATCACTTGTATTCACTTGTTCTTTTACTTTATATTAAATCACTGGATAATATACATCTAGTGTCCTAGTCACTTTCCTGTCTCTGGGACACAATACCCAACACCCACAACTTGAAATTGGAGTTTATTTTGGAACACGTTTTCAGTCCATAGTCTCTGGGTCTAAGGTGAGATGGCAGGGCAGTGGGCACTGAGGAGGAAAAACTGCTTGGGTCATGGTAGCCAGGAAGCCGAGAGAGAAGGGCCGAGCTGAGGAAGGAGATGCACCTTTTCAGGTCATGTGCCCAGTGGTCAGTCTCTTCCAATCAGATTCCTTCTACCAACAGCAATTTGAACACTAGGCTGCCTTGAATTTACTCCATCAGATTAATTAATCTGAAGCCCTAATATCAGTTTCTCATAAAGTTTCAGGGCATGAGAAGAATATAGACACATTTTCTTCCAGAGAATAACACAAATGTTCTGCAGCCCAGCTACTAGTAGAGTCCTTCTCAATGAAACCTCCTGATCCTTACGGTCTGTGTTTCTATGAGCATTCTGGTTTTAGGAGTTCTGACTCTTATTGTATATCACACTTGGCTTACAGCATTCGAGGGCATCCTCAAACCTTTCCAAACTCTTCCCACAAACCAGTTCCACAGAGTTCTAACTTACACAGTCAGGTATATTCACAGCAATGGCCCCACTTCTCTGGTACTTAAATCTGTCCTGACCATTTTTTATTACTGGAACACAATACTTGACACCCACAATTTAAAGGAGGAGAGGTTAATTTGGGTCGTGTTTTCGGTCTTGAGTCTACTGACTCCAAGACAAAATGGCATGACGGAATGGCACAGCAGAGGAAAAGCTGCCCAAGTCACAGTGGCCAGGAAGCAGAAAGAAATTTTGAGCCAGGGAGAGTGATACACTCTACCAGGTGATCTCTCAGTGACCCTCCTCTTCTATCCAGATCACACCTCCTGACAGCAAGTTAGCTACAGCACCTCCATGGTCCGGTCATCTTCTAAAAGTCCTGCCTATGAGAGAATTAGGCTCTTGGGGGACATCTATATATGAGCCGTAACAACCTAGTTTATAGAGTAGGTGCTTTGTGAATATTTCTTGGATGATTTTGGAGATCATTTAATCTGTTAATAACACCGAGAGTTAGTTGACAGTACTAATACTAATGGAAAGAATTTGTATACATACAACGAATTAAAACAGCTGAAATTAAAATGGCATTTGGTAGACATATAGAAAATGAACTGAAAAATCATATATTATTTGTGACATTGAGAAGTAAAATTTATCCTGGGGAATTAGTTTTAATATAACTGAACAATATTATGAACTTAATTTGTAGAGTTAAATTTAAGAAAATTTAACAACTAAAACCACATTCAGGAAAATAATACTAATTTTAAAAGTAATAATCTCAGAAAAGAACCTATTATATATACAATAATCAATTTTTTAATTTTCAAAGTTACATAAAAAAGAAAATATCTAGCGGAAATATTCAGATTAAAAATTGAAATGGAAAACACACAACCTATTTAGGTGCTTTGGATAGAAAATTTGTCAATGAATTCAACTTTGTCAGTGCATAGAAAGCACATTCCTAATGAAAATCATAAATTTTTGTTACATTTTGATGTGAAGTTATATATACAAAGATGAGAAAAAAAAGATGAGAGAAATGAGGTAACAATATTCTATAAACTTCTTCTTTAATCTATTTCCTTGATCAGCTAGAAAAACTTAAGTTATCTTAGAAGCTAGTAATTTGGACTTTCTTTGAATTAAACTTTTTAAAGCTTTTCATTTTGAAGTAATTTTGGAGATGCAGAAAAATTTCAAAAATAGTAGCCTTTCCATGTACCCATTATCTACCCTCTCTAATGTTAGTCTCTTACATGAGCATAACACAGTCACCAATATCTGGGAAGGAAACATTGGTACAGTACTATTAACTAACACGTAGATTGTACTCAAATTTTACCATTTTTCTTGTCCTAATCTCAATATGTATTCTAGAATCCTAGCCAGGACCCCATAGTACATTTAGTTGTTATTTCTCTTTTTATTCTCTAATCACTTATGTTTTCTCACCCTTTCTTTTACTTTCAAGACCTTCTCACTTTTGATAAATGCTAGGGATTTATTTTGTGTCTCAATCGTGGTTTGTTAAATGGCTTTATGTGATTAGATTGAAGTCTCCTTTTCGGGCATAGGTACCACAGAATTTATGTAGTCTTTAATTCCACCATACTATGGCTTCATGATGTCTTTATGTTTTGTTACCAGTGGGCTTAACTTCCATCACTTTATAAAGATGGTATATGCTATGTGTCTCCACTGTAAATTTATGATTTTCCTTATGTAATTGGTTAAGTACCTTGTAAAATATCCTTTTAGGCTCAACCATATTTTCTGAAATTGTGGGTTCTTGAGAAGAATTTAATGTATTTTGGCATCCAGGAAACACTGTTTTCTGGAGTCCTTCTATGATACACTTTTGAAAATCAAAATATGGATGAAGAAAAGCTAAGACTTTCCAGCCTATAAATAATGGTAATATTTATATCTGTAAATAATATGGCTTAAATATTTTTATATACTTCATTTAAATGTATACTAATATTTTCTCATTTTCAGATGAGTAAACTAAAACTAAGTGATATTAAATAATTTTAAAGGTCTCATCACCAGTAACTGGTAGGGAAAGTAAACATACCTGGCCATCTACATCTTCCCCACTGTACAAACACTGACAGAATGGACACAGTTAGGTGGCAATGAGTTGTGTATCACTGAAAATGTCTGTGTAGAGAGAAGCTGACTTCTCGTGGAGCACATAGGAAGAGCAATCAAAACACTCAATGAATTGTTGGATTGATAAACTTTGAGAACTTTTCTGACCCTGAGACTCTATGATTTTTAAACATAATGATTAAAGGGCCATCTTGTTAACTTATTCTTTGCTTCTTTTTTTTCCCTGTTTTGGTAGCTGAAGAAAACGTTTCTTTCTGCTTACCTAATTAACTAAAGCCCTGTTGAATTTTGCTGAAAGTAAAAATGTTCTTCATCACAGATTTTTTTCCTCCAGAATTCCCAGGCCACATGTCCACAGTTTGTTTCAATCCATGATACTAAGTTTTGGATCCCTGCCATGTTCTCATGGAGGATGGTGGGGCTGGGAACTAGTAACTAAAGGTACCATTTGTCGGTCTGTTATTGAGCCTGAAACTCCTGGAGACCAAGCCAAACCTACTTGTCTGTTAGACGATTAGCCTCAGTGAAATGAGTCTATCAAAGATCGCTCTGATATTATCCAATTAAGTGAATATTAATTTAAAGAAAAATAGAGAGGGACAAATATTTTAGATTACTTTGGAATCCCATAGATATTAAGTTACTCTAGTAAACTCTGCTCTGTTTTATTGTGAAAGTCACTAAGTTTCTTTTTATTTCTAATGTTACCTGACTAACCATAGGTTTCAATTCCTCTTTTAAAAAAGGCAAACTAAAGCTCAGAAAAGGGAACTCAGTGGTACACTGCTAGTCTATTTTAGATCTTTCTTTCTTTCTTTCTTTCTTTCTTTCTTTCTTTCTTTCTTTCTTTCTTTCTCTCTCTCTCTCTCTCTCTCTCTCTCTCTCTCTTTCTTTCTTTCTTTCTTTCTTTCTTTCTTTCTCTCTCTCTCTCTCTCTCTCTCTCTCTCTCTCTCTCTCTTTCTTTCTTTCTTTCTTTCTTTCTTTCTTTCTTTCTTTCTTTTTTTGTGCCAGGAATCGAGCTTAGGTCCTTGCGCTGGTCAGGCAAGCACTATAACTACTGAGCTAAATCCCCAGCCTCTTTCTTTTTTTCTTTTTACTTATAGATTAAGTCAGCTAATAAAGATAGATAGTAATGATAGTAATTATTGATAAGGAAAATAAGGCTAAAATAGGAACGTGGTTTGCTGAAGGACAATTTGGTGTAAATTACAAATTCAGAATAAAGCTAACATGGAAAATGAGAATTATTGTGAAAGGTCACAGGTTTCTCCTACAGGGTTTCATTGAAATTGAACTATCACAAGGTAACACTCTTTAGTTGATCTCTTAAAAGCAAAAACTGACTTCCTCATGGAGAAATGAGGAAAACAATATCCTTTTATATAGAATTTTTAATAATTTGTACTGAACTTGGAGCAAACTCAAAGAATTTTAATTTTGATTAATGGGCCAATTGTCTAAGAAGTAGATTTGGGTCTTGTTGTGAGTAGGCCTTTATTCCCATCGCTCCTTTTTATCATGATGCAGGAAGTAGACTGACTGTGGGTAACTCATTTATCTGCTGTATTTCTAACCCAGAAATGGTGATGTAGTTTTAACCAAATATCTAGGTTTTTATTAGCATGAATTAATGGATGTAAAACAGTTTATTGGACATACAAAGACACGAGCTTTCTCCTTCTACATCATTATTTATACCCATCTTTGAAATGCTCCCCGATTCACATTCCTCCTTTAATGGCAAACAAAGAAGTCTGAAGCAATACAACTTCAGCAAAAGAAGGAACATTTTTTAGTAGAATAGGTTGATCTAGTAATTTAAGTCTAGGAAAGTGTTTATTTAGTAATATAAATGACTTTCTTAAGAAATTATTTTTCTCCATGTCTTTATTCTTTCCATCCTTACTGACTTTGAGCTCAGTCAGATTCACTGAATGAACACGGAAACTTTCAGGTGTACGTTCTAAGTCTGGCTCTGACATTGGTCTTGTGTCCCTATCTGAATCCATCTTTGTGACCAGAGGAATAGATACTTCTGATCAGGCTGGCCTGGGTCATGTACTAACATGTCACTTAAACTGTTAAATGAACCAAGTGGAAGAGGATGGTTCTCTTGAGGAAAACATAGAGACTTTTCTCAGCAGAAGAATTTCAAATGGTGGAAAGAATGCTGGGCTGGAAAAGAGGCAGCTGTCTATTAGACGCTCCTTAACCTGTTGGACCTCATTTCTACCTGTTGAAATCCTACCAATCCTTGAAGGATTGTCTCAAAAGTCTCCCTTTGAAGTCATCCCTATCGTCTAACTATGTATATCTCCCTCTTTTGAGTTTCTTTAGCATTTGATGCCTCTCTTTGCTGCTTATTTTAGTGAACTTTGTGTTATTATCACAAGTCATCTCTTAGATCTCCTATTGTCAGTCTTCTTTGAGGGCAGAGACAATATCTTACCTGTCTTTAAATCTTCAGTGGTGACCCAACAAGTATCTGATTCATAAAAGACTGTGAGCAAGTATTTATCAAATTGACTTCTTAACATTATACAAGTTATGAATAATGAAAAATAAACAAGACAAGGCAGATAATTTTATTATGTACATAATTTATTAACTGACTAACTGGAAGGCAAACAGCAATGTTAACTACTCTGAGAAGCCACTTACATTTAAGAACTAAGAAGTGCAACCCCAGGAGGACGTTCGGTGTCGGGGAGCACTCACAGGGCTGGATGCCGCAGGACCTACTCTGGAGTCACTAACTCTGTGCCTTCTCCTTTTGTTCTTCAGTTGTCTGGGTTCACGTCTAAACTTGTTCCAGCTATCCAGAATGCCCAAAAGAAGTCCACTGGATCTGGGAGAGAGAAGGGACTAACGGTGTTAACTCAACCCATTTTGATTGAGACCTACACGGGGCTGATGTCATTCATTGGAAATCGCAACAAACTTGGCTACTCTCTTGCTCGTGGGAGTGTTGGTTTTTGAGACTCTTTTTTTTCAGCACATACATGCATCATTCGTAGCTATTCCATTATTGAAATGTTTGTTTCGGTCCATACGTTTTGAACTAAAACAGTTAATTACTTTGAAGAAGTACTACAGGACTGTTGAGTGTCTCAGGGTATCTGACAGCTTGCTTAGACTGATAGATACACATTTTGGGTCTCAAATGAGAATAACCAATTTTCCTTAAAAACAGAAAATAAATACCAATGAGCCCGTGAAATAATGTTCTCACGTGAGTTCCTGATCATGAACTCTGGGAAGACTCTGTGGGTTCTTGCTTCTTCTGCTCTTTAAAAGCAGACCTTTTCCGGGTCTTGCTCTTTTGTCCTCTGCTCCTGATTTATTTGCTCTTTAGGTTCTCACTCTCTTTATTATCTTAGCTACCACTTCTGTGCCAATGACTTTTAAATACACATCCCCACCCCCAACGTTTAGTATATGTGCTTCTCTTCTACAATTCAGTTTTGCATTCGTATCTGACAGTCATCCACCTGTTAGAGTTCCAACAGCCCCTCATATTTAGGGTCTCCAAAAATCCTGGAGTTCTTTGTGGAATTTTTATGGTCTCATTCATCCATCCCTGAAATCTATCAGTTCTGATTTGTCAAAATTCCTTGCCAAATATATCCCATATAATATTACAACTGTCAGAGGCTTAGCGTTGTACCCTTTTGCAATTTAGCTCTGGAATGTTTCCCCCCAAAGCCTCATGTACTCAGAGGTGTGGCTTTTGGAAGGTGATTGGACTGTGGGGGTGCTATAGCCGACTTGCTGTTAGTGGGTACGGCCTGGTTGGAGGTGGCCATGGAGGACATGACCTAGGGATGCCTCCCTCTCTGGTTCCTCCCTTCTCTCTGCTTCCTGCTCACCATGACGGGAATGGTCTTCCATCCACTATGTCTTTCTGCCATGCTCTTTCTTTCTGCCTCGGAGCTATAGGACCGTGGACTGGGACCAGGAGGCAAAATAAACCTCTCCTCTTAGTGAAGAGGAATGAGAACGTGACTAAGACAGACCCTACGGTCCGGATATCAAAATAAAACTCATTCTCCTTTCAATATTTTTCAAATACTCCTCTTCTCCATTCTCATAGCTATAGTATTAGATCCACTTCCTAATTATGCTCACCTGATTGTTACTATATCTTTTTAATTGGGATCCCTATTCCAAGGCTATTCCAAGCTTGCATGCAGGTGGATGCCAGATTCCTGATGCTCAATTGGATCTTATCATTCCTTTATCAAAATTTTTCAGTAGGTCATTTCTGTTTGCAGTTCTTTGTTCTAATACATGCTTAATAGTAGATTCTTTCCTTCTAATGAAATCTTCTGCAGAAGTCTAACTATATAAAACAGAAAAAAAAGTGGGACCATTGTGGTTGAAATAGAGATAGGAATGTCACTGCGCTGTTCTTCCATGGGGCCGGTTGGAACATCCGGGGATATCACAGGGTGCGAGGACCATGTTTTCAAATCGGTCCTACCTGGCTTTGCTCTGGTGCTCTTTGTCCTTTTATTTCTTTTCTGTGCTTTCCTGACTTAGATAAAATTCTGAATAACCCAAGAGAGTATCTCATTTGTTCTCATCTCTTGAAGATTCTTTCCTTTTTAATTTTAAATCTGACTTTATTTCCACTTATTTAGAAAAGAAGTTTTAAATGTTGATCACCATAAATGTTATCCAAGTAAGCCTTTTGCTTTTCCCAAGACCCCAAATTGAGATACCTTGGTTGATATTCACATTGAAAATTCTAGCTTTTTTTTTTTTTTTTGGCTTGTGGGAAGTATAGTTTTAGGTTTTTCTTCGAAAAGCTTACTTCCTCAATTTTGAACATTTGTTCCTGATACCTTCACAAACATCAATTTGATGTAAACATCCTAAATCAAAATCTTGAATAACTCTTATTTTGTCTTTGTTTACTTACATTAGTATTTCTTTCCTTCCCTCTTGTCCCCTTTTACAACACCCCCCCATCCAAGATGGCAAATATTGTTACAGTCCTTAAGGCCAGGAACTTCCATTCAGACTGTGAAAGGAAATGTTGAAATCCTTCGCCCTCCTGTCAACAGTAGTGGGATGAAAGGCTGTAGGGTTGTTTTGGCTCTGGTTCCGAAGCAGGCATTATTGGCAAATTGTCATAATATTGCTGCCCGAAAATCCCCATCTGCCTCAAAATAGTGGCATTTGTTGGCAAAAGCCTCTGAAATGTCCAGCACATTCTTTTGAGTTACCATTTAAGGATCACTCTGCCGATGGGCCTCTCTGCACATTCGTCCCTCTTGTAATCTAAGCCACTCTGTTCCCAAAAGACCTTCTCAAGGATGTCATGCAGTAGCAGCCACCAAAGGTACCAGGATGAAACGTGCAAGATCTTTTCCAGTCTTCAGATCCAGTTTATAGCAATATGTATGTTTTTAATGAAGACAAACTGCCTTTACTTTTCATAAGGACTATCAGATAAGATATTCTATTTATTGATAAGTGGGACCTGGATAGCAACATTGTGACCAGAGGGTAAGAATATTCAGATACTTGAATAATAGGTCAAGATTCAACAAAACAAAACATAAAAAGAAGGCTCTTTGCAGAGTGAAGGGACTGCTTCCCGAAAAACAGCCCTCGTTGGCTTGACATGGTCAGGAAGGAAAAGGTAAAGCTGTGTTATAACATTTGGGGAGATTGTATAATGCTTTAAGGCCAGTGACTGTATGATTCTGCAAATAATTGTTGCTAAATGTTTACATAGTTAGACTTTTTTTTTCTTTTTACAAGAGCTGAAACAGTCACATGATATACTGAATGATTACCTTAACTTTCCTAAAGTTTAATTTTCTCATATCCAAAATGGAGATGAGACTACTGCTGCCCACTTTGTAAAGATCTTTTGAGCGCTCAATGACATGAGGTCAAATTCTTCTGTTACCTGTGAAACACACCACCTGCCTATGGAGTGATGTGACTTGCAGCAGAATATGGGGCCACATCCCAGGTAGTACGACTCAGTTCCCTCCAGGACTTGTTCCTCAGTGACCGTGAATCTACTATGTTTCTCTCTTTGATACTTGGTGTTCTCACTTGTTTTCATTGTTCCTCACTTTAGTAGGCAACCGCAAACTAGGGGAATTATATGTGCACCGGGGCTTTCTTCAGACCATCATTTGATATGTTCCTGGAAAGGGACCTGTAAGTTTAACTGGGAGTTGGGTTAGACATGGACAGCATTAAATATGAGCGTATCACAAAAGCGTCTCGGTTGGTGGTCTTCTTTATCCGATCTTCATCTCATTCAGGAATTCTCACTAGAAAACTTTCCAGTAAGCCTCCTTTCAAAAACTGCTTCAGTATCTCCACAGACAGATTCCTCATGATCTTCTGAAATATCTTGGGCAGTTTTGATAGTTAGAATATTTTCTTTGTGCTGACTTAGAGCTACTAATGTCCTTCTGCCATCTTTTTCATTAAAAAAGAATATTATGGGCTGGAGCGAGGCAAGCTTGGGCTGGGTTTCCATGCTGTCTCGTGGGATATTTGAGTACAGAGGCAAGGCTGATGGATTCTCTCACATCTATAAGAGGGCAAGCGTCAGACATCACCAGGACTAACTTGCCTGGAGTCAATTGGTCTCTTTGGAGGCCCAACTTTTAAGGCAAAAAAGAGAAGCTAATTTCTAAATTAGTTACTTTTGGCTGTTTCGCCTCGAGGCTCATTTTCTTTGTCTCTTTGTTGAAGCATTACTAAGGAAGCCAATTCACAGAGCCCTGGGGCTGAGGAAGGATAGAAACCTCCTAATCCAATGCTTTCATTTCACAGAACATGAAGCAAAGGCCTAGAAACTAGAAAGAAATTGCTCAAAAAGAAAATGATAAATTCATGCAATACTGGGATTAGACTAAATCTTCTGATTCCTATTTTTCAGCTGTCCTTTCTAGTAAGATATTGGAAGAGCAGACCCTTTGAATTGATGTATCACAATTGCTGGGTTAATTCTGAAGTGAGAAAACAATGAGTCACAGTCACTTGGGGGGATTTCCAGAAATCACTTTTATTTTCTTAAAGGCTAAGGTCACTCACAGAGCTCTCTGATTTCCTATCTGATCAAAATGCCCAAACATAGCTGCGGAAGGCAGCAGAGCCAGCAGGTATTTTGTAAGGCAGATTTACTTCTGCCTGGCATTTCGTCGGGCAGGAGAGGGAGGGCAGAAGTATTAAATTTAGGCTTAAAAGCTCCTCAGAAATTCTTTACACATAAGAGACCAAAGTTGGAGAGAAGAAGACGACTTGTGCCAAGGGGAAGAAAGAGAGAGGCTAATGCCTGTGGTTTGAAAAAGTTAACAACAACAAAAAAGCCTGAATATTTGCACAGAGATGAATACTTACGGGCTCTGGGCCAACAATTATACAAGGGCCTGTGCCCACATCCTGTAGCTGTGGTTTAGGGACGCTGCTCATGAGTGACTTCTTATGCTTAGTGGCAGGAAACTTTAGTCACTGATGTGTAAACTTACCTTTGGTCTTCACCTCCCACAATGTACTCCAAAGGCAGCTGGGGACCTGGCCTCCTGATTCCTTTGTAGATACCACTCTCCAGAGGCTGAGGAAGAGCTTCATTTGAGGGAGGTCTTGGGACAGACTGAAGTTTATCGATACTCATCTTGCTCTACCTGATTACACAACTCTTTAGGATGATTTTTTTAGCTGTAAGAGGGAATTATGATATCTCCACTAAATCCTCTCTTTAGCCTCAAAATTCAACGGACAATAATGGGAACCATATCTCATTTCAGGGGTGTAACCAAGGTGAAATATGATAAGCAAAGTCATGAGGCTGCTTCTCAACCTAGAGCTTGTATCCCATATGCTATTTTACACTCAAAATTTTAAAATGTTCTTAGGAAACATGCAGGAAGTCCCCTCTTCGGTGAAGCCTAATGGAATGTGCAGCCTGGTTTAATTTGTAAGGTTCATATGAGAGAGCAGGATGCTATATTATGGATACGGAATGTATTGGGATTAAAGTCATCATTTTGTCTCGGCGTCCTGCCTATGTTTATCTCATGCATCTCAGAAATTTTCTGTCCTTCCCTTCATATTCCTTACTCCTAATGAAATAATTGAATCTGAGGTCGAAGGGGCTCTTAAAGTTCACCTAGTTTAGCCTGCTACCTATTTCAGGAAAGTCATGAACCAAAATATGTACAGCACATTTCCAGAGCACAGAACCCTTCACTTTCTATGGTAACTACTTCTGTTATTAATGGGCCGAGATGGCGCTTTGTTCAATTTACATAGAAACTGCAAACAGGCCAAGAGTAGCTACCGTTACAGTCACCGGTCCCGAGCTTTAAATGGCAGCGCCAGCCCGCTCTTAGAGTTAGTGGTCCTCTGTCACGTTCCTAGCAGCTGGAGCCAGCAGCTATTTGCAGCTCTGGGGAACTCTTCCAGTGACCAGAGATGGAGGCTCCCAGAAATTTTCTGTTGCTCTCTCTCGGTGGCTGTTGGCTGCCCTCAGGGTAACCAGGATAGGCTGCTGGTGGCTTTCATAAACCACAACGGGCTGCAATATGTTATGTGAAGGAAGCTTTACCAGGACTTCTGTTGCAGCATAAGTGAGCAGAACATGAACTGACCCACTAAGGGTACAGAGAGTTTGGAGTTTGCTTATATAGAGAAGAAATGCAGCCTTGAGCACATGCGGTGTCAGACTTTCTGTTCGCTCGTGGGAAGGGAAGGGCTCCCTGTAGACCCAAATGAAGATGATCGCAGAGGAGTCGAGTCACCAGAGAGGCTGCGGGGTGAAGTCCTCTGGGTTGGACCTGCAATAAGTCAGCTCCTGCCAAAGCAAATGTCTCCTGAAGGCCGGAGAGTGATGGGGCATCTGATGTGGCCATGGCTGGCTGCAGGAGCTTGGGACAGCTGCAGAGGAAAGAACAAAATAAATAAGTATCTCTTTGGCAGTGAGAGATCTCTCCTGTCTCATTTCCACCTAAATAATTGCATCAGCTAGGTTTTTCAGAAAATTGTCCTCAGGTCTTCTGCCTTGGAAAGTTATTGAGTTGGTCCTAGATCTTCCTTTGCTGTTACCCCAAATAAGTCAGTTTCCCATTTTGTGTGGTCACGCTTTGAATGAAGGAAGCCAACTGGCGAAGCCGAAACATAGTGAGACTAGTTCTATTTTTGTTTTTATTTACAGACACAAAATTTTCTGTTACCTCACAATTTTTTGTGATACATTATCCAAGGCACTTGTCAAACTTGTTCTTTGCTTATGGACTATCATATTTGATTAACATTTCTTTTAAAATATTGTGTGTAACACTGGACATTGCAGTTCAAATGTAGGCTGACCACTGCAGGTTAGAATAGTGTTGTTCTATATTAGCCACTCCATTGATCTTAATCAAATCCAGGTTTTCTTTCATACTATTTATTCCCGTAAGACTTATGGTCAACTTTGTATAAACTGTATATAATAAATTTTTTCTGATTCAAGAAATGAAACCATGCTAACATGGGTTATTCTAAGTGAATTCTTATTAGCGCTCAATAATAACAATTCTTAAAAAAATTTTCATGTGTTTGTTAATATTTTCTAAATTATTGTACATTTTATCTTATAATATCATCTGAGTCATTATCAAACTTATACTTCTGTACCATGTTGAAACCAACATTATTTTTATTTTTTTATCTTTTTATTTTTTTGCCAACATTATTTTTAAATGGGATGTTTTTCTGCCTTTATCCCATGGGACAAAACATATAATATTATCATTATAAACAGTAGGACAAAAGCAATAGACACAATCGTTTCATTTCTGGAGAACCTTGGCATTGACCAGTCTCTCAACATGTTGCTAGAACAAAGATAGACGGGCAGCCTACACAAGTTCTGATGTGTGAACATCAGTTACACTGAAGTCCAACTTGAATCAGGACCTCACATTGCAGGAAATCATCATCCCCCTTGAATTCTGGGATTCCAAAGCAAAAGTGGCATTTCCCGCTATCATTCTCATCCATAGGGAAGACCCACCGTGGAGCTGTTTGCGAACGTCCACATACCCCTCAGAAATGTGCATCTCAGGGCCTTGGGAGGAAGCATCTCTAGACCTTCCCTCAGGACACAGCAGCTACATGAAAATGCCTTGTGCAGTAATCCACCTTAACGTCTCCAACCTCCCTAAGTCTTGGGATGCCCCCTTCATGCATTTTTGTCTTTGAGATCACGTACTTCCTTTGGGTCCATGTTTTAGGTAATCAACAAAGCAAACTATTAGACCCACTCTTAGTCTCTCTAACACATTGAAACTAGAGTCTCGGTCTGGAGTACTTTACTCAGTGAATTCTGTCTATCCCGACCTTGTATTTTTGATCTAACACCTTTAAATCAGTTACCATACATGTTCCCCTGCTTTCTGTTTACATGAATTGGCAAAACATCCAAATTATTTGGGAATCTATTATACCTTATCACGAATCACACTTTTTAGTCTGCTTTTTTAGGAGTTGGTTTTGGTTTTAAGTCTATAAACAATGCAAAATGAAATTGGATTATCACACATTCAGTCAGGTACTGACTTTAACTGCCTGCTGATCTCCGATGTGGTGTTGTTGTTTGTGCAAAATAATACATTCCCGAGCACCTGGTATTTCCAGATTGATCTGATGGCTCTTCCTCCCTCTCTCCTTCCCTCCCTCCTTTTTCTTCTTCCTTCCTTCTTCCCTCTCTCCCTCTTTCCTTCCCTTTTCTCTCTCTGTCTGTCTCTGTCTCTGTCTCTGTCTCTCTCTTTCTCTGTTATTAAGATGAGAAGAAGCAGTTAGATTTCAGCTAACTAGATGGACAGTGCTCTGGAGGTTACACACAGGTTGACCAAAATACATAATGAATATTTAAATTTTTAAATCATATTAGAGTAAAAGAGGTCTTGTCATTAATCCCCCTCAAACACTCCTCCTTGCTTTGAACACACTTAGGCTGTCATTCTTGCCACTCTCTGAAACAAATTGTGGAAATCTTCCTTTGTCATTTTATGAGGTGTGATCAAAAATATGGTGAATGCTGGTGTTGAGTGTCATCTCACAGAAGGATAGGTTTGTAAAAAATATTATGGTGTGTCTTCATCCACTTTATTCACAGGATCTGGTGCCGTGCAGCTTCTGGCTTTTCCTCAAAGTCAAAATGAACTTGAAAGCAGATGTTTTGAATCAATCTGGGACATTAAGGAAGCCATGACAGAGCAACTGAAGTCATGAAAAAGAACTTTCTTAGCTGTTAGGGATAGTGTGCACTTCACTTGGGTCTGTCGCTCGCACCAGTTGAACAAATAACGCCAGAGTGTGCCAGTTATGAGTGGAGCCCAGAAAAGGGAGAGAACCTGGAGTAGGTCTAGGCTTCTGTATATGCTGCTTTACTGTGCCACACTTGGACTAGGTATCTCAGCAAATCCAACAGAGACATTCTACAGAACTATGGTCACTCCCTCTATGTGAATCACAGGATAGACCTCATATTTTTAAGCATATATATGTCATTCTCCCTGATAACTATATTCTTTTCGAAAAACAGGCTTTGGATTGCTACTGGGATATAGTACAGAGTGAACACTTGACCATAGACCAGTAAATTGCTATGCAGCTTCAGTTGCCCAGCATGTACTTAGTGGTGCCTGATCCATTAAATATATACAGTATCTTCATTTGGAGGCGATTATACAAGATAAAGTTCAAGCAGATTCTGAAGGCACAAGCAATTTGCACAAGCAAGTGTACCAGAAAACTGAAGCAACTATTCCTAATACATGTTCTTCTCTCACGACACACACCTATAGCTTTGGGACAGGGGCTTTCCGATGACCAATAGAGTGAGGAAAAAATGTTGAGCTGGGTGGTCCTGCCGCATTACCAGAAAGTGGGCAGCTGTGGGCCTCCTCTAAGGTGGTCCTGAAAGCCAGCGGTGAAGGAAATTTCTCCTAGTAAACAGAATAAATGGAATGCCAACTTTATGTTCTTTTGTAGGATGACTTTCTATTTCAAAAATGAAAAAGTTGTGATCTAGAATATAACAGGACCTAGTTCCTGTCACACAAACCTAAGAGATACATCCCAGCTTGCTGCTGGCAGAGACCCGGTGCTGCTGCTACCATTTGGCCTGTGTCAGATTAAGGTTCACATACCATAAACCACTTCACTGTTTTAAAAACAACGTGTTTTAATAAATGGAATCATGTACTTACAGCTTCATTAGAGAAGCTGGGGTCAGAGCTTTCGGTTGGGATTCTACAAGTAATTCCCAGAATAACACTGTCAAATTGGCCCGAAGTACAGTGTTAGTTTTCCCTTCCATAAGCAGAAAGCTGGGTAATGGGGAAGTCGCTGTCCTGACAAGGGGCATCGGGATCACACCACCGGGGCCACAATCGGATGATCAGGAAGTTCTGCGGGAATTACTGGCTCCAGAACCACACTGTTTCTGTTGAGCAGACATGAGCTACATGGATGCGACAGTTTCTGTTCCCTTCCTCCTAAGTTTTTCTGAATCAAGACCTGAAAAAGGGCATTCTATTTCTTTCTCTTAATATAACTGCAAGGATTTATGGAGAACTTAATATGTACCAGGCGACATTCAAAGTCATTGCTTTAACCATACCAGCGTATCCTCAGATAACTGTTTTCAAAAAAGCAATAATGTCACCACTTCAATTTTGAGATGAAGAAAATGAAATAAAAGGTAATCAAGAGGTTAGCTATACATGATAATCTCACTTCAACTTGAATTTTCTCACTGATTGCCTGATGATGATAAAAGACTATTCTGTGTTCCTCAAGTACTATTTAAGTTGCGATCTGGAAATGGGGTTAAAAGTGGTGTCTTTTACAGGAAGCTGGATGCTCATGGGACAGAAGATTAAACATGTCATCAATTTTAATAAAATTTTTTCAAAAAAAAAAAGGAAGAAGAAATTTGGCACAGATTACACAGTCCTAAGTAGAAGAGACTGATTAAATTAGAACCTAACCAGACCTGAACCTAACCGCAGCGGAATCTGAGAATGCTAATATTTAGCTATCTAACCTCTGTGGTACAAAAAACCTCCCAGAACAAAGTCAAAACAGATGTTGAGAGGGCCCTGCACAGCCTGACATATGTTACAGATGACTATGCAACAATTTCTCCCTTGACAGAACTTTCTGAGGGATCCTAATTTCTGCTCTAGCTCAGGCTTTCGGTAAACGTGATTTATGACAGTGATGTGATAGACTCCTTGGTTTCAACCCACATTATTAGCTTCTGTTTAACCACTATCCTTTGTGGTCTGTTTTTACAGAGGCACAGACCAGTGTGGGCCTTCTCTCTGACTTTAGATAGAAATAGTATTTTGATTTTGCCAAAAGACTTTTTATTCCCCCAAAGACTTTGTTGTGGTTACATCAAAAATATATAGTAACACTCAGAATGTGTCATAGCTACAGAAAGTGAACAAAAACATTTGACTAGAAAAGAAATATCACATGGATGACTAGATGAGTGATGCCCAGAGCGCTAGTCTGGAGTTGTCGGAACAGAGTGCAGTTAGCGGAACCACAGGTCTCATCTAGAGTTAGCAGAACGTGATGACCTGGGAGATACTCTGGTAAGAGGAGGTGAGTCAGGAAGAGGCGATAAGATAAAGCTCTTCAGGCCGGCTGTGAGCTGCAGAAGGAGCGAGCTGCCAGCCTTGGAGACTGATCATCTAACTCTAGTGACTTTTCTCTCAGATGATGGCTCAGTAGTACAGGCTGGGGATGTAGGAAAAAAGTGACTTTCATGGGAAATACGCTGTGTTCATATTTAAATAAATTAGGTTTGAAAGACTACGAAACATCAAGTGAAAGTGTTTCTGTCTAACAGGTGCACATGAAACAGTTTTGCTGAGACATAAAAGTCAGGAGTTATCCAAGAATGAGCGGTAGCTAAAACTTGAATGAGTGGATGAGATTGCTTAGAGTGAGGGTATAGAACAGTGTCATTGAATAGAACTTTCTGCAGCAATGGAAAATTCTATAGTTCTTAATTTTATGCTGTCAATCACAGTAGTCAGTGGCTATGCAATATGGCAGGTGAGACTATAAAGATTTATTTTAGTTAATTTAAATTTATTTAACCACATGTGTCTAGAGCGCTCCTATTGGGCAGCATGGGTTGGGATGAAGAAAAGAGATGACAGGATGAAATCCTTAATAATGGTGGTACTGTGGATACACTCTTCTAAAGATATGCAAGGACACACAAACCTTTGTGAGTTGTTTATTTTTCTTCTGTATTTTATCAAATGTTTAAGAAAATCAAATAATATAGAGAAGCTTGTGTTGGAAACCAATAGCTTCTCAACATACCTCTTCATTCTTTCAGGAATTGTTCCTGAGCGTAAAGCAAGATTTTGAACTCTCTTCAAAACTGCCAAATTCTAATAAAGATAGCTTCAAAATTATTGTACAAGGTTAGGTTCTTGATCTGCAAAACCTACACAGGAAATTTACTTTCATTCTCAGGAATCTTGTGACTAATATAAACTCAATGAAGAGGTAATTCAGGCAAAGAGTAGGAGGCTTCTTTAAGAAAGAAAAAGAACAAGATATTATAAATGCAAAGTTAAGCACAAAAATTAATATTTTAAGTGGCAATGTTAATCTCAAACAATTGCAAATATTACAAGTGTGCAAAAAGTACAAATATCAAAAATATAGAAGGTAATGTCATGCCTTTATTAGTTAGCATGGCACCTGATACATTATTCATACTCATTGTTGGCTGTGTATGGGTCAATTACCTCTTCTTATGACAAGTTTTAAGTTGTTTTTTGTAGAGATAAATTACAGAAAATATCTAAAACTAAAATAGATAATTTAATATTTTTCCATCAACCAAAATGTGTTTTAAAAAAATTATTTTAATAGTTTGGGTGGGTTTCACTTAGCTTCACAATTCATTATTAGTAATATTTTTCCCAAAATTTTATTTTTTATTAGTACATGATTACAGTACACAATGATCACATTCCTTGTTAGGAGTTGTTACCTTTACATAACGCATATCAGTTCTATTTTTATCCCCTTTCCTGCCTCTCCTTCTCCACTCCCTCCATCTCTTGGCTCTCTTCCCATTTGCAACAGATCACTGTAATGTTTTTATACATTATAAAACTTATTTTCAAATTTGGGAAGACATTTATCAAGTTTCTTGGACATATGAGACATCAATTTTGGGAGAATTTTCATAGACCACTGCCTGGCTTTGTATGTTTTCCTCCTTGTTCTCTCCATTTTACCCAGGCTACCTCTGTCCATGCTTTCGGGCAATGTCACTTCTCTGTATACACTAAACTTTGGGCATGCCATGACTTTGAGTGAGAGCAGGTTGTGTAAGAATTCTAGGAGGCCAGTCCTACATCAGGGTAAACAGCAGTTTAACTATTCTGAAAGTGACTGAAAACCGCATACTATCATCTTCCTAAACCCTGACGAAATGTAAACGTACATCAACCATATCTAAATCAGATCTCACATGTCCTAATGGCCATTTCAGTGCACAAAAGGAAGGAAAGTGTGACAGAAGAGAAGACAGATTGGAAAGAAACAGTATTGTTAACAAATTATTGTTAAAATATTTTTTCTTTTGAAACATAAAAAAAAAAAGAAAGCAAAAGGGAAGTTTTCAGGTGCCAAATCTTAACATTAAAGCCGAAGTATTGAGGTTCTTTAACCCTAAACTAACTCTAACTCTGATCCTAACCCTAATCTAACCCTAACACAAATCCTAACCCTAACTCTAACCCTAACTGTAACCCTAGCACTAACCTTAACCCTAACCCTAAAGCCAAAGTAGTAGGGCGTTTTAATACTAAACCTAACCCTTACTTTAACCCGGGCCCTAACCTAACACTAAATTATAGGGTACCCTAACAGTATACCTGAAGCCAACGTACTGTGGTGCCCAAACTTAATGCTAAACCCAACTCTAACCTAACCCAAACCCGAATTATATCCCTAACCCTAAATTAATCCTAATGCTCACCCTAAATCTAACCAAGACCCTACGTTTTGGGAAGAAACATGAGCAGGAGAACACACTGCTAAACCCTTACCTGGGTCTCAGAGAGAACGCTTACAGGGAAGTATTCTGACATCTCCATCGGCTTCATGGTGAAATCCAGTGATTGTAGCATTATGGAAGGTCTAACATATTTACGGGCAAGATGCTGACTTTAGCCCTGGTTGTCTCCCTGGATCATTGTTGTGGGCCTGGGGCTAATCGTTCAGCCAAATCCTTTATTATTCCTTTGAAAACATGTGATTTGAATGGTTAATACCAAAAGGGCTCTTCCGTCTCTGACACTGAGTGCTATCAGAGGGAATTAGCTGCAGTAGACAGGACACAGAGGCAGCCCTAGGCATTTCCACATCATCCTGGAAGTGCCCTTTTTCAAGAATGCAGCATTTTTTTAGGGAATAAAGGAAACAGTCTTTCTAGGGACTTCAGTCCCCTTTGCACCCCAGTTACCTCCTAGTATGTTGCTCAATGATTGATGGGGGCCTTGTTTCCATGGCGACCACTCCGTCCTGCTCAGCAGATGGAGAGCTTAACCTAACAGTGACCCAGCTTCCTTAGTTGGGCTGGGCATCCACTTAACCAAAGCATCCAGGGCAGGACTCAACAGCTCTGCACTTCGGGTCCTGGAAGGGATTCCAGAGGGAGCGGGTGGGAGTATAGTAAAAGCGTTCATCTTGGTTCTTATTTTTTCCGTGGCTTAAGGTCATTAGTAAAGGGACATTAATAGCAAAGGAGTCTTGAGGGGCTCTTGGGTACTGAATGAAACATTTCTCAGTGGGTGAAGCTGCCCAGTGCTGCTTCTCGATTTTACTTACTTCTGACCTTCTCAAAGTGCTCTTCTGTCTTACCTGGCCTTGTGCTAAGTCTGCTGTATCTCAATCTCTGTTACTGCCACCTCTTGGGCCACCACTCTGCCCTCCATCTGACTGCTTGTGACTCTCCTCCTCTACGTGCCTTTTCCTTAAATCTGTCAATGTATGAGCAAGATCCCTTTACTTGAATGGAAGGCCGCGCCTAAGAGCTAACAGACAATGACAGCTGTGTGTGAGAGGACCCAGGCGCAGAGCACATTCTAAAATAGAACTCAACTTGGCCGCAGAGGGCACGGAAACATGATGTGCTCAGTACTGCCAGGGAATGCAGCCCTGAAGCTTGGGTTTTTCACGCCTCAAACTCATTAACCCCCAACCCTGCATTTCACACATCACATCCCTCTACAATCTCTGGCTTCCTTCCTTCAAACAGAGCACACTTTTCTCCCTCAGGTGACTTTTTCTTTTCTTTTTTTACACCAATTTCTTATTGATATTACTATTCATCCAGAAGTTTCTGAATGCCAGCAGGGAACAGAATGTCCCTGTGGAGGGAAGAATTGCTCTGAATATCAGAATTACTGGATTATAGGCATATGGAGCTGGAGGGGATCCTAGAAATCCTGTAGCTCTACTAACACCATCCTACAGTTTGGGCAAAAGGAAGACCAAGGGTCTCACAGTGAGCTTGGTCACTGCCAAAGCAGTGGAAGTAAACATGACTCACTTGCTGTGTTTATTTCTATTAAATCATTTTAAAATCTTGATTATTAACGCCAGATTTTGTGAAGGTTCTTATGTGTTACAGGAGTGGATGCTTAATACAATCATGTAGCTAATTGAGCATATAGTTTGCTTTCAGTTTAGTTTAGAGCCTGGCCTAGAAGTGCCAAAAAAAAAAAAATCCCCTCACATAAACAAATATCCTGGACATTTGTTTTTTGTTATCCAGATCTCCACGCACAAACATCCCAGCTCATAACTGAACACACTGGTGCAGAACATATGTGCAAGTGCTATCTCTGGTATAAGGTGGAATCGAGAGAGAAAAGGAGTAGAACAAGTCCTCTGCCATGGAGGGTGCATTATAGCAAGAGGGTGAGCAATACTCTACCCCATCTCTACATGCCATGTCTCTAGAATAAGGCAGAGTAAGGTATATGCTTTCAAAAAGGAATTAAGATTGTAGAAGGAAAGAAGAGGAGAATATGTTAATTTAAAACTAGGATGTCTTTAAGGAGCAGTAATAATTGAACTGGTATGAAAGCATGAGAAAAATTTTTCATGGACTCAGGAATAGGGGAATGACCATCTAAGCAGAAGAAATGGTGTGGACATAGCATGGAGGACATTGAGAATGTAGGTTCCAATTTGTGTCTTGTTGATGCTATGCCTCATGGCTGGATGAAAAGGAGGAAGCAAAAAATTCCACTCGGCTAGGAGGAACTCTTGGAGTTATACCCAAACTCCTTGATGTGATTTCTCACATCAGGGTAAACATCAAATAGGTAGAATTTTTGGGTTCTGGACTTCCTCACTGTAAGCCTAAGACCTTCCTGTATGCTGAGGTTAGTATGCCAGCTTTGTCATTTACTGACTTAGAGGCCTTAGACAGATGAGCCTCCATTTTCTTATCTATAACTCTTCTTATTTATGTATTATAACTACATGTATACTACATGTGCCAAGCACTATAACTGAGAAATGGTCAGCCTTTATGTCATTGTAATTTTTATATGCCCCTTTGTTACAAAGAAATCAAATGAAATTCTAATTGCATACTTACATACGCTCTATCTTATTTGAGATTTGATGTGGAATAAGACTCTCCTCCAAGGCGTCTCCCCTGACTCCTTGCACTTGAACTGTCCTCACATTTCGTTTTCTATTGCTTGGTCTTTTGTACAATGTGATGTTGTGGAAATCTGTGACAGGATGGGGGAGAGAATGTGGCTTGTGACTTAAGTCCTTTTACCCCTTTTCTAGGTAGCAGTGTGACCTGGTGGGAGGAGCAGAGGCGGGGAATCAGGACATGGGGCTCTTTCTCAGGCTCAGCCTGGGCCACAATCTTTCTCTCTTGGTCTCAGTTTTACTAATTCCTTAACTGAGGGAGATGGGCAAGATGCTGTCCAAAGCCTTTTGGTTCTGAGCAGAAATGCATTTTCCTCTTTTCTGTTTCTTTCTCTTTACGTCAGGAAACAGAGAAGGAAGAAGCAAAAAGAAGTCTTGCTTCTCCCAAAACGTCTCACAAACCTAAAGCAAAGAATTCTGAAGTTCCTCACAAAGGGTAGTTCAGGCTCTGGCCCCCTCTAATTAAGGTCCTTTGAGGCCCCAGATCCCTCCTGTCTGCAAAATGTGCTATTTAACATTCTCCCTGGCAGTGCCTCCGCCAAGGACACAAGCCCTTGCGCTCATTTCTGTTGATGTTTATGTTGGGAAAGTAGATAATCCTCACTGCAGTGACAAGTTGATTGAAGCAAGTAAAAACCAAACAGGGTTTAGAATTCTAATTGCTGACAGATTCATAATGGTGTGTGAGGCCTGGTGTCTGACTGACTGGCTCTACTTTTCGAGCAGAGTGTGTAGTCAAAGAGTATATTGTTTCTGGTATGAAATTTCTCAGCTCCAGAATTGTTTCTTTTTGAATGGAGGCATGGAAGAGAAATGTGGTGAAAAATAACCATGCCACTTTAAAAATAGGAGGAACAAGACATTCTGGTGGGGTTTTTCTAGTAGAAAAGGTGATACAAAGATGGATCTGGGGAAAGAGCATCCGTGATACCATCAGAAGGTTAACACCGTCTACTTGGGACAGATCACTTGACCTCTCTGATCCATTTGTAAAATGGTTATGTAAGATTGACACTGTTTACAATTCCATTGTCTTAGAGTAGTTTTGCCATCATTCAAAGAAAAATAATAATATGCAAAGTTAGAATAGTTTTGATTGAAAAGTGGCTACCTTTGGTATTAGCAGACGGTATGTACCGTCTAATGAAATAGATATGTCTACGGAACTGCACAAAGTGCTTTGTAAGAATCCTGTAGTGTGTAATAGTAGTTGTCACAGAGTTGGTAAGAAGTATGAGACTAGAGGTGAGAAAAATTATTTCAACAGTATCTATATAGTTTTATTTCTTATAAAAAAGAGAATGGTCTTGGGGAACGGTTTGAGACAGATACACTTAGAGGAGTGAGGAATGTAATAGTGCTTAGATCAGGTATGGGCAGTCCTTAGGCCTTCTGGAAGCTAAAGATCCTGCAGTTTAATTTCACGGTGAAGTCATCTTCTCCATCTGTTTTGTTTTACGCCATCTTTTCTTTAGCAAGTGCCCTGTCTCCTGCTCTAGGCTCTTGAACGAACCCCGTAGTCTGAACGTTATTCTCTCTATGCTTTGGTTGTTCTTTATTAAATTCTTCTTTGTACTCATGGTCTTTAGTGTCTGGTTTCTTAACCACTCCTGCTTTGAGGAGTAGCTCTCAGGGCAGCTTCCAATAACTATGTTGCTGAAAATCTTTGGGTATAGAATAAATTATCCTTTTACTCATTTATTAGTTTTTTTTACAAGCTGTGGCTTTATTTTTAAAACTCATTATGCTTAAAATAAAATATGAAATACATCTTTTTAGAAATAAACTTTAATTCAAGGCTATATAGCTATCTTGAATTTTTCAGAATCATCTCCTAAATTTATACAAGATTTTTTCCAAAAAGATGGTGAGAAGCTTCAGGCATATTATGAGCTAATAAATTGACAGTTTCAAGATTAAAGCAAATACGGAGACAATGATTAAAGAGTTTCTATGCTAGTAAAGTGAATAATAAGCACCCAGAAATTGTCTTCGGGGAAAGAATCCCTGTGGGCATGTTTCAGAGACCATCAAGTGGCCGGGGGTTGGAGAACTCTTCGAGAACATACCATAAATCACTTGCTCTTCAGATTTTTTCCTAAGGAAACAGAGACTGAAGCCATGACTCAAGCCTGCCAGAAATTTTGACCTGTGGTTCCAAGAAGTCTAAGAATAATGAAGCTGAGACCACTGAGTTATGGCTCCAATATCAAAAGCCAACCTGAGTACTGTCTTGGCAACACAAGGATGGCTCTCTACCCCCTTCGGTTGGTTTTGTCCAATCATGACTTCTATTTTATGATAGAGACAATATCATGAGATTCAGGAGAGAGCACTCGCTCACCGCTTCAAATCCAGCAAACACATTCTAACGATTGCTCACACTGAATCCTTTTGTTAGCTTTTAACACTTACCTTTTCATCACTGTTGGTTTTTGTTTAATGAAATGTCTCACCCTGATCAGCCTGGAGTGTAATTGACAGAAAGAAAACAGAGCCTGGTTATTGTCACTGTTGATGGACCATAAAGAAGACAAAACCCGATGACAGCGACATACGCGGGGAAGAGGTTCCCGCGATGTCCTGTTTCCTGATCTGCTGACAGTCAACACGTGTTTAGGGAAATCACGCTCTGCGGCTTGTTTTCATCTAAAGCCCAGAAAAAGGGACCCAGGTGGTGAGAGGAGGGGAGAGGAAACTTGGAATTACTTCTGACAGACATCACATTTTCTGTAGGAGTTGGTTTTATTTAAGTCTATGTCTTCCCTTTTAAATGATAAGAGACTAATTACTGAACCTAACTTGTATTTCTGTGCTCAGAATAACGAGAAATGTCCTGATGTTAGACTCGATGAGGGGAATTATGTGGCTGTGAGGCAGGGAAATGCCCTAATCACGCAGTCACTGAGAATCTTTGCTGGAAGTCCAATTTATTTTTTTTTTCATTCACAGGCCCATGCTCAGTATAAATTCTGCATTTGAACTCTGTCAAATTTAAATTCTAGTTCCGCTCTTTCAGACTCATACATTCTAAGGCACACCAGTCAACCTCTGTACCTCAGTTTCCTCAGTTATCTTAGAGAAAATAGTATTGATTTCATAGGATAGTGTAAAGGATTAAAGGAAATAATATAAGCACACTGCTTAACACGGTGCTTGGTACAGTTAACACAACTAGCCATTGTTATTATTATGATTGTTACACCTGCAATTGACGGTCTCCTAGGTTAACACGTGTAGTCCATGGAGAAGATATGGCAGCAAGAAAGAGGTAAATTTGATCCACTATCATGATTAAGACTGTTTTGAGATTGTATTCTTTGTCTCTGGGATATGGCTCAGAAGGCCTCTGGTCGGCACTAACAGTCTCTCCAGCCCCATTCTCTGCCATTCTTGCTCTCTCCTGCTACTGCGCTCCCCTCCCCTAGTTCTCCAAGTCACCCATCTTCATCCTCATCCTCCCACCTCCACACGGAGTCCCAGTGCATAATAAATGGCTTCTCTGCCCACTTTTCCTGATTAATTCCATTTATTCTTTGAGTCCCTTAGCCCTAGGAAAATCTAGGAAGCCCTAGAAAAACCCGTCCTTACTGTTTTCACACCTAATTTGTCACAAGTTTGAATTTCTTCTGTCTTTGTCTACCTTCCCAATTTGACCAGAAGTAGTCCTCAAGATCTGGGACTCTCCTCTGTCCGTGGTTTTGTTCCCAGCTTCTGAATCAATGTCTGCCACGTGGTAGCTGCTCAGTAGATACTTGTTGGATGGAGGGAATGATCCAGACGGTGCATTTCTCCCAGCACAAAGAGTCTGGAGTCTGAAAAGAGTGAAAGCTTTTGTTCTACTGCTAGATGCTGGTGAAAAAGAGCTGCCCCACCAAGAACTGGGCCCACGGGTCAGGGTCAAATTCAGTTTACCAGGAGGGAGTCATGCAAGCCTCTGACTTCACAGCATCTTTAGGCCAGCACATTGCCCTGCCCTGAGAGAGGCCTGCAACATGAACAGCAAGCCATGGGAACGAGGAGAATGGTGATTAGGGCTCTGAGCTGAGCAAGGGACTGGAAGAAGTACGGTTTCCACGGCCGCCCTGGGTAATCCTCCCTTATTTTCTCATGATTGCCTGCAGTAAGATTTTTTTTTTTTGCCTGCAATAAGATTTCTTAATCATTTGGGGGGGTTAGAGTGTGATCCCTTGAATGTATAATTATCTCCATTATTCAAAACAAAGCGGATGGGTGCCAGGCAGAAAAAAATAAAAATAAAAATGTAGCCTCCAGCAGAAAACCTAGCTCAACTCTCTCCCCCACTGCCAAGCTTCTCAGTTTAGTTTGTTCCCAGTGACCTCCGCTTGTAGAAGTCCTACATCCCTGTACCTGTGCCTGTTCAGCTGCAGGGGCGAGATAGGGCTAAGCTAGATGCTGGTGACAAACAGCAGATGTGTACTCTGACTGAAAGAGCCACAGTGCCCAGCTCAGGCCAGAGGGTTACGCTGCCCTATCCCACACTGGGGCATGTGCTAGGGGGAAAAGAATCCATCATTTATTAAATTAATGTCATTTTCTTAAAATTTCCCTGTCCTTAGGAATTTTATTAGCCATTTATGTTCCTGAATATACCTTTGAGTAGTGGGTTTTGTTCCTTAGTTTAGTCGCTGGTCCATGCCTACCTATTATCCCTGGGACTCTAGCGCTGTGCAGTATAATAAAAATGACCCTAAATGAGATTAAGGTAACTGGATTCTAGATTCAACTCTGGCACACACCAGTTGGGAGACTTTGAGATGTGATAACCTGCTGGGTTTAAATATGCTCATCGATATTGGTTTTTCCTAGCCATAGGCAACCTCTTTTCCTGCAAGGGGCCCAACAGTAAATATTTCAGATTTTGCCAGCCATATGATCTCTGATTGATTTGCTTTCCTGCTGCCGTATAGCAGCCGTAAACAACATGGGTGAGTGTGGCTTTCAGCAAAAGTTTATTTTTGGGCCAGAAATTTGGAATTTCACATAAATTATCTGAATCATAAAGTAGTATTCTTCCTTTGATCTTCCAATAATCATTTATACTGTGGAAACAATTCTTAGGTCATGAGGAATACAAAAGTTAGTGATGGGGCATATTTCTCCTATTTCTGAGCCACACCAAAGTTTTCAAAGGAGGGATGTATGTAGTATAAATGCATATAAGCACATTTTTTCCATTGAGCTGATTTGTCCTTTGTCACAATATTTAATTTACATAGAATTTCAAATGCAATTAAATGTGGGTATGCAATTTCTTTATATCAAAGAGAGTTTTAAAAGATCGAAGAAGGCTTGACTTTGATTATCTTGCAGATCTTGATGTTCACCCTTTATGAACCCCCATAACGTGGTGCGATGGATCTACAGTTCTGTGACTCTGGGCCAGCAAGCACCAAATAATGTTCATTATATTTCATTTATTCGTGGCCATGACAGGGAGCTGAGGCATGAATAATGCAAAAGAGTGGATAAAAAATCATTTCTATTGCATTTGGCTTCAAAATACATCATGAATATTTTTTCCTCTGAAGATTTACTTCTTAATCCCTTTTGCTGATATGAAAATGAGTTTGTAGTATCTGAGCTCACAGTGGATTACGGCCGAATTGGGATGCAGAGAAGACATATGCTGGAGATGCAATAAAAGTGACACTACAGTTTCCGTCTTCCTCTTTGATGTCTCTCGGCTCCCCCACGGCACGGAGGTACTTTTTTCTCACCCGTTCTGTCCCAGTGCCCTCTCGTCTGAGCCCTCAGACTGTCTTTCCCATTCTAGCCATGTATCCTCAGCTGGACTCCAGTCCGGGGACCTTGCTGATGTTTCCCAATTGTCAATTCACCACCGCCTGAGGTTCCAGGGGCAAAAAGCAGTTCTTGTGACTCACATGGGTATATTAACTCGCCTGAACAAAAGATAAGTCATATTGGAATAATGAGTCCTGTGATTTCAACCTCACCGGAGATAAATAAAAATAAATAGTCCTGTGCATCTGTGTGCAGGCCTTTCTAAGCATATGCCTCAGGACCCTACGACAGGAGTGGAGGATAATCGAAAGGCTGGACATGTGGGATCCTGGATTACAAACGCTTGTGAACCTTTCCTTTCTGGCTGGCAATACAAGCCATTCTATTTTCTAGAAAACTGAATGAGATTCATAAAAGTGAATTGATATGTTTGTCTCATTCCTATTTCTGGGACTCTGAGGCGATTCTCTCCAGCTGTATGATCTCAGGGCTATTTATCACCATATAAGCTCAAGCACATGAAAGAAAGAAACATTCCATGTCTGAATTTCAAGCCAGTCTTTCCAAAGCCC